>CAUYLG010001821.1:0-27149 GCA_963573385.1 Cacajao melanocephalus | reverse complement strand
AGATTTTTTATACATTAAATAACCAACGTGGTGACTTTTACCATAAACTTTGGGTTTTATCTAGTTCGGGTGTTTTTTTTTTTTTTTTTTTTTTTTTTTTTTTTTTTTTTTAGCAAACAAACAGTCTGAAATGCACACAGCAGCTGGCAGCATGCAAAGGATACTCAGCATATAACAGCTCTCTAGGGAGCAAGGCGTCAATCCATGAAGGCTGAGGGATGGCTCTCCAAGGGCTGGCAGTGATGTGGCTCCCAACAGTATAGTGATAGAAAGTGCCACCAAGTTATACAATAAGCTGCTATTATTAGTTTTGGTCTTTTCAGCCACAAGCACATAAGCAGAGGCTGTAGAAATGCCATCACCCACAGTGGCACCTCCAAATATGAAGGAATGTGTATTGGGACATGGGGGTCTATTCCAAGCCAAATACTTCCTGTAAGAGGGTGGCAAATAAGCAGGTGAACAGCATAATGACTAACCTAAAAGTGCCATATTGGCATCAGATGAGGCTCTTAAGTTTCACTGCTTAGAATTGTATCTCCAGTCAGTGCTTCATTTAGGAAACATGTCCTGAATGTCTACTGTATGCAAATTACTGTGATAGGCACTGGTATGGATCCAAAGGTGAGTGAGATGTAAATTCTGCCCTCATGGATATTACATTCTTTTGGGGGAGATGCCACATGCAGAAATAACACTTATAAGGTATGAGAGTGCCTCAGCTTTCACATCTATAAATTAGGATAAGAATATTTATTTTTATTATAAATATAGCCAGATGAGCATAGTGGTCTGCACCTGTAGTCCCCGCTACTCAGGAGGCTGAGGTGGGAGGATTGCTTCAGCCCAGGAGTATGAGGCTAGCCTGGGCAACAGATACCCTGTCTCTTAAAAATATAGAACTGACCCAGAGGATGGAGTCCTTGATGGAAGGATATCTAGGATATAAGCTATTGTATATGCAGTGTTTACCTCAATACTTAGCATATAGAAAGCACTAAAAAATGTAAGTCTTCATGTTAGGACCAGAGGTTGTTAAACTGTGGCCCATGGGTATGGGCCTGCTTATGTATACCTCATAAGCTAATAATGGCTTTATTATTTCAAATGGCTGAAAATAATCAAAGGAATCATATTTTATAACACATATTATATGAAAGTCAAATTTTGATGGTCATCAATAAGGTTTTATTAGAACACGGTTAGCCTACTCATTTATGTTTTGTCTGTGCCTGCTTTTGTGCAGCAATGGTAGAATTGAGTAGTTGTCACAGAGACCATATGGCCAACAGACCAAAAAATTTACTTTCTGGTCCTTTACAGAAAAAGCTTGCAAATCTCTGTCACAAACAGTTAAATTGCTGAGTTGGCCTAATGGAAATACTTTTATGTTCATTAGCGGATTAGCAGTATGCTCACCTGGGCATATCCATAAAGACAAACTATAAACATGTACTTACAAGGACAGCTCACCCTGTGGGGATCCAATTTGCTGCTCCAAATTCTTCACGGAGTTCTTTCTAGCACTCTTAGTTTATTAGAAAATTGGGGCTTGTGTATCATAGCATTTCAGACACATGGTGCCCAAATGCTGCTTCCTGATCCTCTGGAGTTGGCTGACTCATTTAGTCACACTACATCATTATTAATATCAAATAATAAACATGAGTAGCAGATAATTCATATTTGGGGGGATGGGGTGAATTTTAAAGTCTCAGCCCATTTTTTCTCCAAACCTGTTCCACAGTGCCACCACTTTGAAAGCGAACACTTTGATCTGGGGGAGAAAAGGAGGGAGAGGAATAGCCTTTTGGGAGAGTGGAGCTCAGAAGAATCTATGGGTACAGCAACCGTGTTCTGTGTGTTTGGGGAGCATCTGCTTGATCACAGTCACATCTCTGTTTACTATTTAAAGCCTCTTATTTGCAGAAGCCTCCTCAGACCATATGTTATCAACAAATGTTGCTAATCAAATACACACAGTAATTTTCATTAGAATTTCCCCCCCCATGAACAAAAAACAACATTTGCCACATAGGGAATATACCTCCCAAAATGACAGTAAACATCCACTGCAAACTTTGACAACAGAGTGATATTTACGAATGCATATGTGAGTAAGCCAAGAACACATCCACGTTAGGCAAATAAGGACCCTTGGAGAATTGGATTTTGTGCAGGTTGGTGCTGGGGTCGCGGGTGGGGGAATGTCATTAGTTGCCATGGTGATGCTCAGCATAAGGCCATAATTCATGTCTCGGAGACTGGATTTACATTTATTCAAGGTATATGGCTCACGTGAACTGGGTGTTAAATTGGTGCAGTTCATAAAATTAACTGCAGGCTTTAACGAGAGAGAAGTGTCATTTCAAGGAATGAAAGTGCTGTGGTCCCGTTGCTAAGAAGGAAAGTTAATAATTGCCTAGAGACAGCTGCATTAAAATCTTCTGGCCTGCCTTTGAGGCAGACCGCATGATATTCGACTCCAAGGGAATCAATGGTGCCATCGCAGTGTGTCCCATCCAAACTAATTGACAGGCTGGGTTTTGGGTTCTTTAGTGTATTAGAAAAGCTAAGCTACCTCTTATCTACATAAGTGAGGCATTTGCTTTGTAGAAACTGGGATGTCTGGGGGACAGAGATGAAGGCTTTGGTTTGCCTCCTTGACATTTCAGCTGGAATGTCTCCTCTCCAGGAGTCTGAGATCAAATGTGTCCAAACCTCAGCTTGAACTTTTCTCCCTCACATCTGTTCCTCTCAGGCTTCGCTGGCTTAGTCAAAGGAACTGCCAGCTACCCAGACATCACTCTTTTCTTTCCTTTGCTACACGTCCACCTTGTCACCAGATCTTTCATGCCCCCTATATATATCACAAATCAGGTTATTGCTATGGAGGAAAAGAAAGCAGAAAATGGGGTTTGAAAGTACCAGAAAGCAGGCAGAGGGGGATATTTAAATAAGGTGGAACATGAAAACTGCACCAAGAAGCAACCGTCACCTGTATGACACACTCCTTTATTTTGTTGGTTGGTCCCTGGCCAGAATGTAAGCTCACAGGGTAGGGATCTACACTTGTCACCCCCATCCCCATACCCCTGGGGTTCCTTCACACACACAAATGTGTGGAGATGAGATTAAGTTGAAAATGACATTTAACAATGCTTGATTATCCACAGACATTATTTGGTATGGATAAAGAGGAAGTGAGGAAAATTCTATGCTATAAACTTCATAAAGACAGAGACCAAGTCCATCTTACTTACTGTTATATTCCAGTTGTTTAGCTCAGTGCTCAGTACAGAGGAAACTTTCAATAAAAGCCTATTGAATCAAGGCTGGAGGGAATAATGTATCCCATACTTCATGCACACAGAGAACACCTGCATCTTAATCCCTATTTTCTCACTAACTGTGTAACCTTGGCCAAGTCATTGGCAGAGTCTGCATACCTGTATAATGGAGGAGGTGGATGATTTTTTTTTTTTTTGTCCTAAAACCAAGAGCCTGGGTATTTGATTTCTAGCATTTCCTTTGGTTCTTTCTTAGAGCCACCATCTCTGCTTATATTACCCACTTCTTCTTGCACTTTTTCCATTAGAACTCTAAGCGCATTCGTCATAGTTTTTATATATTCTTGGTTTGATAATTTCAGCATCTCTGCCATGTCTGAGTCTGGTTCTGATGCTTGCTCGGTCTCTGTATGCTGTGTGTGTGTGTGTTTTAAGTATGATTTCTAATTTTTGTTGAAAGCAAATTTTTGTTAATGTACTGAGTAAAAGAAACCCAGCACTAGCTTCAGTGGCGTTTTCTGCTCTTGGGCTTCCGCGCCAGTAAGGTGTGATTCTCTGTATCTGCCTGCCTGTCTCTCTAATTTTGGGGGCAGTGGTTTGCCCTGTAACTTCAATTCTGTGATGGATCTAAGAAGAGAGGCTGATTTTCAGTTTGTTCAGCATTTTTTCTTGTGGTGAGGACAGGAACAATGACTTCCAAGCTCTTCACATGCAGGACTGGGGACTGGAAGTCCAGCTGAGCCTATATTATTTTGAGATCCTATTCAGCTGAGAAAGCTTAGATTACATTATTCATTGAAAGTTGACTCATAAGAAAATGTAGAGGTGGGCAACATGAAAATCTACATTTTCCAAGGTTTGATCTAAATAACAGGATGGCATAGGGAAGAACTGTCAAAGGCTAAATTAGAGAGATGACAGCACATCACCTGATTTGAATTTCAGCGTTGCCTTCTCGGAAATGGAGCTTACGGTGCAGCCCAAAGATTTCTCCTTTTGATGTAGAAGGAGGTAAGATTTTTGTCCTTGGAAATGTTGTCTCTGTCTTCCTAGTCTATGGCTCTTCTACTCCATCTCCATCACCTAGTTGCCTTCTTGTAATCATCTGTTTATTCTGAGTTTCTGAGTAACTTTAGAGAAAATGAACTGCTCACTGCATGGCAGACACACAAAGGAGCTCCCACGAAGTTACAGGGAAAGCATTCATTTATTCCCTCCTCTCAGTGACTCTGCCAACCAACTCCTATTTAATTCCCAATGCTGGGTGTTTTTCTATAATTACTTTTGTAACCTGAGCTGGTTATTATGTTGGCAACTGTGGTTCCCATAAATAACTGGGAGACTCTGGCTAATTGTGTCTTTAGAACTTGAATCTGCCTTAAGACAGAACCTTGCAGGCTCCAGAAGACTCAAGAGTTTACAAAACCCACACTACAGTCAGCTAGGCAAAAGCCACTGGCAGGCTTGGGCGAGGGGAATTACAAAATGCATTGCAAACCCCTTTGCATTCCCAACCAACTTCTCTGAAAGCATGAGCCATGAGGGAAAAAAACTGGGAGAGACAAAATAATAGCCTCTGAACTGAAAGAAGTCCAGAAGACAATTTTGGCTATGCCTATCATTTACAAATGAGAAAGCTGGCACAGTGGGAAGAAATTTTGGAGCAAGACTGTTCTATATCTATCATCTAACAGCTTTATGATCTCAGGCAAATTTATTAGCCTCTCAGGTCTCAGTCTTCATGTCTGTAAAGTGGGCACATTAACAGCATCTACCTTACAGGGTTTCCAATCTGCCTGGCCCCCAGTTAAATGATAGAATGCAAGTTCTTAATACAAAGCAGTTAGCATTATCCCGGCAGCACAGGATTTAAGAACTCAGGCTCTGGAATCTGGCAGCCTAGCTTCTACACCCAGTTGTGCCACTTTCTACCTGAGTGATGCTCAACAGCTGACTGCCTCTCCTGCAGACTCTATTTTATTTCCTGTAAAATGGAGATGTCTACAGTGCTTCTCTCCTAGCTTTCTTTTGTGAGATGAGAAAATACTTACTAGCCTGATTCTCAATAAATCCTAAAAGGGTGGTGATAATTATTCAGTGACATCTCAAAGATGCACAAGAAGTTAGTCCAAGTGCCAGTGCTAGAATGAAACATCAAGATGTGAGCTGACCTTGCAAATGTTTTCCAAGCCATCTGAGCAATGGCTTTTGTGTTTTCTCAGTTCAGGAAAAAATAAAATTGGGGCTTGAATTTGAGTCTGAGTTTTTTGGCAGCAATGGTAAAAGGCTTGTTCTTATTTTTCTGACTTCCTTCTCTGAGTGCCTGGAACACTTTTCACTCACAATCCTCTTACCTTCCTTCACTGGCCCTTCCTGACCCCAGGGGATAGATCAGATTATTGTTCAATGGGATTCACACTCTCCTGCCTTCTCTAAGAGAGGAGTTTTCTTCCTGCCCAATTGATATGAGATTTGTTGATGTGATTACTTCTTCTGGCCTCCGCTATGGTTCCAAAACTCATTTTAAAACTTAATCTCCAATGTGACGGTATTGAGGAATGGGGCCTTTAAGAGGTGATTGGGTCATGAGGACTCTGCGCTTATGAATAGATTAATCTATTTATGGATTAATGGGTTATGAAAGGACTGAGACTTGTAGCTTTATAAAAAGAGGAAGAGAGACCTGACCTAGTGTACTCAGCCCTTTTGCCATGGGATGACTTGTGTCACCTTAGGACTCTGCAGAGAGTCCCCACCAGCAAGAGTCTCTCACCAGACTCAGCCCCTTGACCTTGGACTTCTCAGCTTCCATAACTATAAGAAATAAATTCCTTTTCTTTATAAATTACCTAGTTTCAGGTATTCTGTTACAAACACCAGAAAATAGACCAAGACAGTCTCCAAGGCAGTGTATACATCCCTGCAGCTTGACTTTAAAATTACTCATGTGACGAACACATGGACACAGGGAGGGGAACATCACACACTGGGGCCTGTCGGGGGGTGAGGGGGCTAAAGGAGAGAGAGCAGGGGGTGGGGGATTGGGGAGGGATAACATTAGGAGAAATACCTAATATAGGTGACTGGGGGATGGATGCAGCAAACTACCATGGCATGTGTATACCTATGTAACAATCCTGCACCTGCACGATCTGCACATGTACCCTATAACTTAAAGTATAATAATAATAATAAAAAATTACTCCTGTGACTTTCTTTGGCCAATGGGGCATTAGCAGATGTGATGCAAGCACAGGCCTAAAATGGTGCTTGAGTGGTTGAGCTTTTTCTCCTGTGCCTTTGTCCCACTGTGAGCAAAGCCTCCTCCAGGTAGCTGCTGTCCCTTCAGCCTGGATCCCAGAATGAACTAGTGGGGGTAAACCTGGGCCCAACCCACAGTGAGAATCCAAAGCCAGCCAGACCCAGAACTTGAAGCAGAGCCACTCAGCTGATCATGGCAGGGATCAGCCAAACTCCAACCAATTTTCAGGTGACAAATGAGAATCAATGACTGTGGCTTTAAGCCTCTGAGTTTTGGGGTGGTTTGTTACACAGCAATAGTGAACTGATACAACCTTTATCTGTTACTTAATCACACCATCCTGTTTCTACTCTTATGTCCTGTTGGTCTGTCTGGAGTCCTCACTTAGAGTATCATATTATGCAGTGCCCAGACATATTTTATAGCCCTTGCATATTATATAAAGCCCATGGTAGCCACTCAGTAAACACCTGCCTAATGATTTTGGTGGCTTGAAAATGACATCCCTGTTTTGCCAGTGTCAAATGAGGCAGGGTCTACCCACTGCGTGAGAGCTGCACTGAGGCCTGGCTATGCTGGCCAAGCCTGCCACAGGCATTGTCTAGGTTCCGGAATGAGCAAGCGTGTCAACACCTCCCAGAGCTAAGGCAGGCAGCCAATGTCTCTCAAATCACAAATGGTCAAGTGCTCCCAGGAAAAGCCCTAGCCACATCAAAGGCACTCCCGACAGAGCATCTCACATGGAAGCAATGACCACAAAGCCAACCTCAGTAGCACTTGCGTGTCCCTAACATTTGTGGCTCTGAGTGAGGACCCAAATTGTGGTGGGCACACAGAAGCAGTGCTAAGGAGTGCTCAGGGATAGCCATTCAGGGCTTTGGCTGCCCTCCAAGCAGCCAGCCCCCATCCCGTGAGACCTCCCGGTTGCCTTTGACAGAGGGGATTATGGAAGCTGTTGTTGGTTTGCATTAGGGCGGGGGTTGGCTGCTTTCATGGGCTGGGTTCCCATCATCCTACTAAAGGGGACCCCTGAGGACACTGTAAGCCATGCTTCTCTCTTTCCCCAGGGACTGGCTTATGGGTTTGGTTTTTATTTTCTCTTTTCAACATTTATGAGAAACCACTAGGAGTGGTCACGAATGCCAGGAATCTCAAAAGGAAATGATGAATGAGACCAGCTGGCTAAATGCCCTTCAGTAAGGACTGAGGTGTTGTCTTAAAGAATTGGGGAAATGGCTCTGGAGGCCAAGTGCATGACATAGGCTCAACCTGCAGCCAGAGAGTTGTTCTTGAAAAGTGATAAAAAGTGTTCTTGAAAAGTGATAAATCTCAGTTGGAGAGAAATAACTGGACCCTGGTATACTGACACCATCACAGCAGAGTGAAAATAGTACCTGAGTTCCCAGTACTATAGCCACTCTTATTTGGTACCTCACCCACAAAATAACAAATATACTAAGACTATCTTTGAAAAAAAAAAAACAAAAAAAAAATGTATGAAAGGTTTTTTTGTTTTTGTTTTTGTTTTTGAGACAGGGTCTTGCTGTCCCCCAGACTGGAGAGTGTCACCCAGACTCAGCTCGCTGCAACCTCCACCTCCTGGGCTCAAGTGATCCTCTCACTTCAACCTCCTGAGTAGCTGGGACCACAGGCATGTGCCACCATGCCAGGCGAATTTTTGTATTTACAGTAGAGATGGGGTTTTGCAGTTGCCCAGGCTGGTCTCAAACTCCTGGGCTCAAACAATTCACTTGCCTTGGCCTCCCAAACTCTGGGATTACAGGCATGAACCACTGCACCCAGCTGAAAGTTGAATTGAGTTATAATTGACTAGTTGATATAGGTTAAATTTAAAAGACATATGATTAAATATCATTTTGATTTTATAGTTATCTTTACATATTTTGGAGTTTATAGGGTTCCTTTTAAGATTCAGTTTCCTAAGCACTTAAAAAACACTGGGGCCCCACTGGCCAAATGTCTTAAGTCCAGACATAACTAAAATTTGATGACTGGTACTCAGTTTTTCCTCTGAAATAATAAATTTGAAGGCTTACCAACTGATAAGAGCCAGAATTAACTTTAATTTCCTTGAATGACAACTTGTGTGCTTCCTTCCAACAAAAACTACCTTTATGTCCTTTGTCCAGGTAAAGTAAGTGAGCAGATATTTCTGCCATGCATTTTCTCCTGAAAGGTATTCATACTTTCCTTTATCTCAGTCCCAAGGAGACAGACATAAAAATAAGGGAGGGTAGGTTCAGACACCAAAAGTGTCTAAAGTGCCCAACACAAGAGCCAATCACTCACCTCTGGAACTTTTCTTTCAATGCATTTCACAATAACAAAACTTGCTTTCTTTAACCCCTGGGGTAGATAATACTTATAAAACCTTTTAATGTTTCTAAGGTTCTTACAAATGTTAGTTGATCTTTTTTCAGTGGATTGTGTGTGTGTGTGTGTGTGTGTGTGTGTGTGTGTGTGTGAGAGAGAGAGAGAGAGAGAGAGAGAGACAGAGACAGAGAGAGAGATCTAGCCTGCCTGCTTCCTTCTTTCCTGCATCCTCTTCTCTCCTGTCTCATGTTAGAAATGGATTCATTGTGTACAGTTAAATTCATTTGGAGCCTGTCAGCTTCTGGGTACCTCTGCATTCCCACTGCTCTGTTTGTCAGGTGCTCTGTTTTACTTTTTAAGCTTTCCACCACACTGAGTGAGGCTCAGGGCTCTGGAAAATTAAGTAGCAGAGAGTAAAGCCAGGCACAGCCTCTGGGGAAATCTAGAGATGCTGTGGTTATATATGTGGACTTTGTAGTTAGATGGCCTCATTTGAACCTTGGTGTCACTTACTAGGAGCTGGGTGATTGCGGGCAGGAGATGTAACCTCTCTGAACATCAGTTTCCTCATCTGTACAATAGGAACAAGCAAAGCATCTACTTCAGGGTTGTTAGTAAAGATTGAATTAGATAATTCAGGCAAAGCATTAACACATGAACACATGGTATGGCTTCAGTGAATAAATGTAGCTACTATTAACAAGGTCCTACAAGTGACAGAGTTTAAAAGGCCCTTTAAAAGCCCAAGCAGAGAGGCTGGGAGCAGTGGCTAACACCTATAATCCTAGAACTTTGGGAGGCTGAGGCAGGTGGATCCCTTGAACTCAGGAGTTAAGAGAACAGCCTGGGCATGGTGAAACCCCGTTTCTACAAAAAAATACAAAAAATTAGCCAGGCGTGGTGGCACATGCCTATTGTCCCAGCTACTTAGGGAGCTGAGGAAGGAGAATTGCTTGAGCCCAGGGGCTTAAGGCTGCAGTAAGCCAAGACTGAGCCACTGCACTTCAGCCTGGGTGACAGAGTGAGACCCTGTCTCGAAAAACAAACAAACAAACCCCCCCCAAAACCAAACAAAATCAAAAACCCCCAAGTGGTTGAATTTGGAGGTTTTCTTTTCTTTTTTCTTTTTTGAGATGGAGTCTTACTCTGACACCCTGGCTGGAGTGCAGTGGCGTGATATCAGCTCACTGCAACCTTCGCTTTCTGGGTTCAAGCAATTCTCCTCCCCAGTAGCTGGGATTATAAGCACCTGCCGCCACATCTGGCTAATTATTGTATTTATAGTAGATATGCGGTTTCAACATTTTGGCCAGACTGGTGTTGAACTCCTGACCTCAAAGTGATCCACCTGCCTCGGCCTCCCAAAGTGCTGGGATTACAGGTGTGAACCACTGTGTCTGGCCAGAGTTTTTCTTGAAGAAGGCCATAACTAAACTTAAAAATACCTTTCTTTGGTACAGTTGGGTCATTCAGCATTAGCCATAATCAGCTCACCATAAAATTCTATGCTTCATGATGGACTTACTTGTAGAGGTCTTTATCAAGTTGACTACTTAGAATCATTTGAAGAGCAAGGGGAGTATGAGCCCCCCTGTTCTGACTTTCCTCCTGTCTCACCAGCCAGGCCTCCTCAGTCCCCTCTGCTGATTTTCCTCATCTCCTCTCTAAATCTCAGCATACTTAGCAGACCATAGATTTCTTCTTTTCTTTGTCTATACCAATGGTTCTCAATTGGTGGGTGCGGTGGGCGGGGTGATTTTGCTCTCCAGAATATATTTGCAGTGTTTGGAGACTCATTTTTTGACTGTTACATGGGGGTGTGGGGGAGAGAGTAGGACTACTACTGGCATCTAGTGAGTGGAGGCCACGGATGCTGCTAAACATCCTACAGTGCACAGGGCAGTCCCCACAGCAAATAATTACCCACGCCAAATGTCAGTAGTGCTGAAGCTGAGAAATCTTGGTCAGCACTGACCACCCTACTGTCTCATAGCCACTCCATGTTGAATATGTTCGACACTCATCTTCTCCCAAACCCACACTGGCTTTTCTGAAGTCTTCCTCAGATCAGCAGTTGGCAGCTCCATCCTTCCAGTTGCTTAGGCCCAAAGTGTAGAGTCATTGGGACTCTGTTTTGTTGCCTACATCCCATACCTAATACCTCAGCAAACCTGTTGGTCTGATATTCAAAAGGTAGATCTGACCTAATGCAGAATCTGACCACTTCCCACCACTTACACTCATTTCACCCTGGACAAAGTTTCCATAATTTCCTCCCTGAATTATTGCAATGGCCTTCTAACTTGTTTTTCTATGTTTGCCCTATTTTTCCCAGCCCCTAGAAGCCAGAGTAATCCTTTAAAATGCAAGTCAGCTCTCATCACTCCTCTGTTCAAATGCATTCTCCTCTCACTCAGAATGAATGGCAGTGTTTTCACCATGGTCTACAAGGCCTTACATGAGTTGGACCTTCATTGCCTCTGACCTCATCTCCTACCACTCTCATTCTGGTTCATTTAGCTTCACCTGCATCAATCTCGTGTAGCTTTTCTTCAGAAGTGCCAAGCATGCTTTCCATTCTGGGTCTTTATACTTGCCTTTTTCTATGCACAATCTGCTTTTCCCTCAGCTCTCTGCATGAATCACTCAGCTTGTTTCACGAGTGCTGGGGATGTTACTTTACACAGGATGGTCAAGAAAGCAAAGTCTTCTCTAGCATGCCTTATTCTCTTTCCCTGCCTTTTTTCCCCCCCTTTATCACTTATTGCCACCCAATATATGTTTTATTTCTGTTTTTGTTTGCTTATTGCCTGTATCCCCCAACCAGAAGCCAAGGTCTGTGGAGGACAAGGTATCTTGCTTTTTTCTCTGTTGTATCTGTGTCTAGGTCAATGTCTAACATATTTCAGACACTTAAATATTTTTGAGTGAATCATCAATTTTGAAATAGTTCTACTTTAGAGTTACAATGTCAGAAAAATTTTCATTCATTACATATAGAATACTCCAAATGAGAATCATTTCTTTGCCACTTAAATGCTATATAAGAAGCTAATTCAATTCTTTGGGCTTCCATTTTCCTCACCTGAAAAGTTATCAGAGCTCTTATGAAGTTCAATAAAGTCACATATTAAGGTATCATGAGGTTAAATGAAATAAAACACATAAAGCATTGGGTGTACACAAAGCACTGTTCAACTAGTAGCTGCCACAGTAATATTAAATGGTGCTATACATAGGGATTTTCTCTAGTCTGTGCAGGAGCACACGGAGAATTTCCTCTGCAGTTGCCCAATCTCTACCAGAGTGTTGCCACTTGCCCCTTCCCCATTCATCCACTGTAGGACTTTCCAGGCTAGTTCCAGGGTCCCCCAGACTTCTGAGCCCTCTGATTCCACATATTTTAATCCAAATAAATTAATTCAGTAAGGGACTCATTGCTAAAGGCAATAGTTGTATCTATAATGGAGATGAGTCACCAGGTCCCAACCAAATGGCTTCTATTGTGGGGTTGTGAGGAGCACAAGATGAGAGCTGCAGCAGTGATAGGGAATGAGAGACAACAGGGAATTGACTAGACAGCTGTCCTTGCTATATCCTCTGAGGTTTTCAGTGATGGGGGCAAGTTTACTGATTGAGCCTCCTTAGTCCCTATTTGTTGATGTTCCTCCATTCATCCATTCACCCACCTGTCCAAACCATAGTGAGCACCCAAGGCACTGTTCTGGGCTCTGGCAAGACTCAATGAATAAGACAGAAAATCCTTGCACTCAGAAAGGAGTTCATAGTGTGTGGGCAAGACAGACAATAATCAAATAAACAAATGAGAATGATAGGAGCTGTGAAGACAGTAGAACAGAGTTAGGACAAAGAGAATAACTGAGGCAGGGCCACATTAGGTGGGATAGTTGGGACATCCTGTTTGAAGACATGGTGCTTGAGCTGAGACTAGATGGAGGAGGGGTCCCTAACAAGATGCTCCTCCTTCTGTGTTCCCTCCTTTAGTGAACTAAAGGGATAACAGGGTGCAGAAGCACAGCTTCAAAGTCAACAGAAGGAAGGGATCTACCTAAACCCCTGGTCTTCACTTTGTCTCTGGAGCTCAGCATCCTAAAAGTATTTGTTGAGTGACTAAATTCATTTGGTTGATAATCTCTCTCTGTGGCTCAGCTCCAGAGTTCCTAGGTGATAATACTCAAGCACAGGCAGTATAGTTAGCAGGTGATACAAGTATTTATGAGAAAGAAGCATCTCCTGAGGAAGTAAGTTCAGAAAACGCTGGATTGAGCAAAGATTGGTTCCTTCATGTAGGATTTCTCAGAGCCTTTATTATGTTAATGTGCATTCCAGATTTTCAAGAGGGGCCACAGCATATAACATTTCCCAGATTTTTGTGACTATAGAACCCTTTTTCCAAAGAGCATCATGAATGGTTAGCGTTGTTTGGTGAAGGATACCTTGACAAGCCTGAGAGAGTTTGACCAATATACCAAAGAATTTCTTATTAGCTAATGACCAGTTCTAGATAACCAAAATAATCTCTAAGGGATGTTGAGACCTGGGGTATCCTCTCCTAGACATATATTGGTGTCTTGGTGAAATCAGATAAAACTGATAGCTGAAATGCAAGAGAAAATAATCAAACAACTTAAGAGGTTTGGTTAGAAGAAAGGAGGGCAGCCATTCAATCTGCTCCGGGTAGAGTTATTGGTGGAATTCATCTGGGAGATGCAGAGAAAGGAAGAGGATAGAGGAGAGATTTCTATTTACACATCTTTCCCTACTCCCCTCTGTTCTCCCTGAGTGATTGCCAGTCTGCATGACCCTGAGAGGGTGCTCCCACCTCCAACTCCCTGACTGTTACAGGGGAGGGCCTGGGAAAATCTCATGTTGTTAAACTCTAGGCTGAGTAAGGTAATGTTTTAATTATTAATCACTACCATCATCATCAATTCAGCCTAACAGCTCCTATTTATTGAGCATTTACTATGGGACAGGCAATGTTTCAAGAGCTTTCCACATGTTATTTTATTTAATATTAACAGTGATGCTATGGGATAGTGAGAGCTGTTAGCCCTGTTTTACAGATGAGAGAACTGAAGCTTAGGAATAAATAATTTGACAAAAGTCACATGTTTGCTAAGTGGTATATGTGACCCTCCACCCTGTCCCCAGTCTTATGTTCAAGTCCTACTCTTATCCACTTTACTCTGATGAATCCACTGCAGGATCTCACGGTGGGTTATTTCAGTCAATGATCCTTGTTGCGCATATTAATGATGATTTTCTGAAGGCAGAGAGGCAAGGACCTAGCCACTATATTTGAAAAGGCATTGTACCTGGGCAAGCATGATGCTTACACACTAAAAGTATAGCTCCTATATCTTGTCCCCTGGCCCAGCTTCAGGCATCTGTATTCTGTATTTATTGTCTGTCCCTTGTAAACATTTATGTTTGTGATACCTGTTGAAGGGAATAACATGTCTTTGGCAAGGGAGTGATATAATGATTCCTGTGTAGATATATGCATGATGTATATGCATACAATGTGTACATAATGATGTGATTATTATCATGTAACATTTTGAAGTTGGAACTCTGGAATCAGACATACCTGGGTTTCCTGTGTCAGGCATTTGTGTCTATACAGGTATGGCAAAACCAGATATATGCAGATCACTAACTAGCTAAGTGACCTTGGGTAAGTACTCTCACCCTTCTGAGCCTCTCTCTACTTGTCTGTAAATGGGTACATAACATATCTGTCTCAGGGAGGTGAGAATTAAATGAGACGGTGTATGCTAAGGTCTTAGCAAACTGTCAGATACCATCGAGAGTTCTCAATAAATGTTAGCAATATATGATTTAGAATGAAAATTTGTCAAGCCTACGGGAGCTCAGAGTAAGGAGAGGCCGAGGAGCATGTAATAGCTTAGGTGGGACAAGATAATGGTCTGAGAATTATGGTTTGCAAGGAGGATGGGAGTGGTACTGAAAGAGATTTCTAGGCTCCATTCCATACCTACTGTGTAGGATAGGTCTTTGTTATCCAACCATGAGGGAAGGCAAGAGTAATTACTCAGTTTTCTTGAGATGCTGACCCCAGGCAAACCATCTTCTCTAATTTCTAGCTGTCAATGGGCACATTGGAACAGTGACTATTGGAATGGCAGCTTTGAAAGGGTTACTACAAGAGTGACTCTTAGTTGGGAGTTATACTAGTGACTCTCCTACTTCCCAGCAAATGATGATGACAGTAATAAAGCATCAGCTGAGTGCTTACTCTGAGCTAGTGACTGTGTTAAATGCTTTTACGTGGAACATCTCATTCAGTAAATTAAGAAGTGAACCTGAGATGAATGAATGTTGACTATCACATGTCTCACAAGGTCAGACACAGTCACGAAGGCTTCATTCATGAAGCATGTCTGGGACCCCAATTTACACTCAGTTTCTGAAAAACAGCTGGATGAGCAGAGAATGCTTTGGCTAACAGTGACTGCCTGTCTCACAATACTGTGGAAATATCAAGTACCTGATGGATACAAGGTTAACCACACCCCCACCCACACACACAGAGGAATGAGAAGAGAATGACAAAGTGGGAGAAAAATGCCTTTGTCCTAGAGTAAAACATTGTAAGTAAATATGTTGAAATTCAGAATTCTGTGACTATTTGGGTTTTAAACTCTCCTCTTATAGCTTTCAAATTTATAAGAATAATAAGACAACTCTGCAGTCTTCTGAGTGGTGTCATATAGCTTCACCTGCCTTCCCATGATGGAGAAGAACAGATTTGATACGGCACCACTTTACAGCTAAACTCCAGTCTCCATCTCTCTCTAAAGATGTCTATGTGTTTTTTTTACCTTTGCCTACACATGTTTTCCCCCTTTCCTATCGGTAGCTTAGGCTCTGACAGTTCATTATGAGCACAGTAAAATCCAGTTTATTCCCTCCAACAATCATCGAAGAAAATTCATAGAACTGTAGTCACTAATTTCATCACTTTAAGCACAGAATGATGATTTCATTATCCATTCTGATTGCTTGTAAATTTTTATGAATTATTTGCATCATTAAAAATTTGACGTGTGTCCAACATGAAAATTCAGAGCTGTTCAGATTAGATAGACTTTGTTTTTTCTCCTTCTGTCTTGTGTCAGGCACATATATTGGTGATGTTTAGTGTGTTGAGACTTTCTCTTCTCTGTGGAGGGTAGCAAAAAACAAAGCTATGTTCCTGGGAAAGTGAGAGAAAATGCCAAAAAAAAATCCGATACATGACACAAATGAGTGACTGATACATAGTTTATCTCTTCCTATGGCAGTGGTGTTCAGGGACTTATATTCAGTCCTTACTATGTGGAGTTAGATTGCAATTTGCTGGTCATGTCCAGGGACCCCAGCTTGCTCAATGTTTTATCTATAATCATGTCCCAGTACATCTTGTTTGCAATCCCACATTTTTGTGTATTAACCACAGCAACATGTATTAAATGTTTTCTATGTCCTCGATATAATTCTCAGCACTGTGCATATAGCATAAGATATATGTGCAACAGTCCTCTGATAGGGATATGATTACCGCTATTTTACATGTGAAGTGTCAAAGAGACTCACCAAGGCTGAGGAAACTTTTTGTCTAATGCTACAGATACTTATATTATCTATATATTATTATGCCCCAAATTTTAAAAGTTTGCATTAACTTAGACATGTTCTTTCTTAGAAATAATTTGTTTGAATAAAATGTCCCTTTAGCCCTATAAAAACATATCCTGCAGACAAAAACACATATCTTGGATTTTATAATTTTATTATACCCTGGCATTTTGGGAAAAGGTGTATCATCAATATCTCAATAAACATTAATTGATAATCTACTCTTTGTATATCACAATGTTAAGTTTTGGAGTGTTACAAAGATGTCTAGCTCCTGGTTTGTCTTAGTTCATTTGAAGAACTGAGTAATTATCTGAACAATTAGAGAGCTACACAGAGGAATTAAACAGTTTAATATAGTTCAAGAAACGTCCCAAGGCAGAACACAGTGAGCCAATAAATGAAAAATAGTGCTAATGAATGCTGTGGTTCAGAGGAGAATGAGATTGACGTGGTAACAGGGATTTGGGAACCCATTACTGGGGGTAAGGAGCAACTAGAATGGGTCTTAAGGATGGAAAAAAATATGGATGAACAGAGTAAGTATATTGGAGATGGGAAGTTGAAAGCAATGGCTACTGAGCATCCTTGAGTATTTTCCTTTTGCTCTCAAAATAAATTTCAAAGCCTGTGTTTATTTTTTCAGTCAGTATTTATCACATACCCATTATGCTTAGAGTTAGTGCAGACATGGTTCCTCCTTTCATGGGGCTCCCAGACTGGTGGAGAAACCCCAAAATGGAATAAGATATGGGTGATGAGATTTATGAAGGCAAAAGTTGAGGGGCTAAGGATCATATAATGTGGGAGCTCATTTAATTTGGGGATGAGAGAGGGGAAAGCTGTTGAGTATCCCTGTAATGACACCTAACATACATGGTGTCAGTTCTTCCCTTTGACAGAGAAGTGCTGCTGGTTATGGAGGGTGGCTGACTTAGGCTGCTGAAGAAAGGGTAGAAACTTGTAGATTGGGTAGGATGAATGAGCTATTTGAGAGTAGGCATAGTTGGCCCAGGAAAATTGGTGAAGTAGGCAAAGTTCATGAATGTCTGTTGTTTTTTGCCTGTTCAACATTCTTGCCCCTGCTTTTGGTCACAGCATTCTAATTTTTCTTTGGGACTACCTCTTCCTGAACTTGGTAGACATGGTTTGGGTGAAGGTGACCCCACTCTGAATTGAGAGATGGTCATTCTTGACACTGCATTTCCTAGGCCATGATGACTAGTTTATGGGTGGATATCTGACTCAGATGATCAATAAGAGTCAGCCACAAAATTTAGGCTGAAACCACAGGGAAGGGAGAGCTATTCCCATTGGAGTTATTACATTGCAGAATGCAAGCCATGAGTTACTGGTAGCAATCAGCTTACCTCCACAAGGAGAAAGCCTGCCTGAGAATGAAGACCACCCAGAGGAAAACAGCTGAGGGAAGGAGAGAAATTCTTAATGACATAGTTTGAGCATCTGGATCCAGTTGTGCCTATAGCCCTAGACTCTTCATTTATATGAACAGATGAAATCCTGTCCCAGTTTAAGCCAATTAGAATTAGAGTTCTACACCTGTTAGGTACAGTGTTTATGGCATGAGTGAAGGTATCATGGGGACCCCAAGCCTCAGTACCATGCAATTTACCTGTGTAACAAATCTGCACATGTTCCCTTTATAATAAAAGTTAAAATAAAGAATTGGAGTTCTGTTAATTGCACCAGAGGAAAACTAGCAAAGCAGAGCCCCGCGTATCTGCATTTCTTCACCTGACTCCTCCTTTTTCATTTGCTTCTTCCCATCTTCCGTGTTCCATGCTTTCCTTCCTTTCAGATGCCCACTCTTTCATTCTCAGAGGCTGATATTTTGTTCTTCCCACTGGACTGGCACTACTGCATTATTTGGAAATTTCTTAAGAACTATTAATCAAATCTCACCTCTCGAGTTCCATTCCTTCAGGCTCTTAATAGAACACAGACTAGTTTGAGAAACTAAAATGTCCTTTATATATACATTCATTTGTTGGCACCTAGCGGGCCCAGGTATTAGGCTAGACATTTCAAGTACTAGATTAAAAAGATCCCTGCTCTCATGAAGCTAACAGTCTGGACTGTTGTACAAGAATCTTATCTTAATTAGGTATTGATGACTAGGGACGGTCTAATAGAGGAAATGGCAAACTAAGGCCCTTGGGCCAATTCTGGCCTATTGCCTGGTTTTGTAAATAAAGTCTAATTGGAGCAAATCCATGCCCATTTACTTACATAACCTCTGTGGCTAATTTCACACTACACTGACAGAGTTCAATAGTTGCAACTAAGTTTCTATGGCTTGCAAAGTTGAACTATTTGCTATTTTGCCCTTACAGAAAAGTCTGCTGACCACTAGTGTATTGTTTCTTTACAATGGTATCTATAGCATAAATGGGATCCCAAGAGATCTAATGTATTAGTTCAGTGCTTAATGGTGAAGGTGAATGAAAGGTAAACTTGAACCCTCAGGAGCTTGCTGGCACTATGTGAAATCCCACACAGCAAGCACATCTATTTGAAGTATTCTGGTTTTAAAAGCCCGACATGTACTGCATTCTACCCGTAATATGACTGCTTGTTTCAATATAATAATGTTTCAGATTTTACCAATACATTGATATGACAAGATGCGCTTTGTTGAACTCTGTGACCTCAGGTTCCAGCTTGAAAAAAATATGGCCTGAATTAGAAACAACATATCTCTAATGTGGGACTTTTCACACTGTGGCTTAGAGGAGAGGAGGTTTTCTCTAGTTCCTGCAACCCTTTTGCCTCCCATAGAGACAAGAGCAATCAGGAAAGATCACTGTTTCTAGGTAATTTTTGGCCCTGGTATGCCCCACTGGCCTCTTTAGAACACTTGTAAATTACAAGGGACAGAGAAAAGTTTTGGTTGTACTATTTGTTTAGGTTTTTGAAGTGTTACAATTTTCCTAATGAGAGGAGACATTCTGATATTATTCACTGTACTGTGATTTATTTTCTTTCCCCTAGTGACCTCTCTTTGAGGTGCTTTGTTGGACACTATCAATACATTATTAGTGAAAAGAGGCTCCTTCAGGACATGTCTTTGGTTTGAGGTTGTGATTATGGATTATTTTGTTGCCTTTGTTTGGCATGCTTGGTGGTAGAAAGATTGCTCTCGTGGTTGGAGCGTTGCATTTGTTATTGACGCAAAAAAGGGCGTTCATTATTTGTTGGGTGCTATTGATTTTTTTTTGACTCTTGGGAAACTGGAATCTGTTCATATCATTAGGTTTCATTTAACTGTATTGAAAAGAGAATCACTTAGTCAGACAGAGCCAGCTTTTCCTGTTGTTGGAACAGGGATGGCAGGCAGGGCTGAGAGACTGTTGTCACTTAGGAATCTCTTCCAGTTCACTCATTAAAGACACTGATTGAGGGCCTATTATGTGTTTGGTGCTGTGCTAAGTGCTTTTGCTGCTGGATCTCATTGAATCAGTACCGTGATCGCAGCAAGGAGCTTTAACTCCCGTTTTACAGATGAAGACATTGAAATTTGGAGTCCCTAAGTAACTTGAGCAAGGTCATTCAACCAAGCAACAATGAAAATAATAGCAATTATAATTTAACATTTACTGAACACTTAATATACTAGGTACTGTATGAAACACTTTAAACACAGAGTCTAATTTAATTGCTACAACAACCTCATAGAGCAGGTACTATTATTGCTTCCATGTTTTAGATCAAGACACTGATGTCCAAAGAAGTCAGAGATCCTGCTCCAGGTCACAGGACCAGTGAGGAGTGAAGCTGACATTCAAGCCCAGTTTGACTACAGAGTCATTTTTTATAAACCTGTGCTAGTACAGCCATCCTTTCTAGTTGGGAGTGGAACTGGCATTCAGCAAATGCAACACTCTTTAAAACCGACACCCCTGCTCTCCCTTTAGAGCTGGCCTCCACCACCTGCCAAAGCCTGGTACCCGTGACTGAGGGTCTGACAGAGATTCCTCACTTCAAGCAGGAATTCCACAGTGGGAGGCAAACTCAGTCTCCCTTTGCCTCTCTCAGGATGCAGGATGATGGATTCGAAAGAGCACTGGACTGAGAGTTTGGAGGCCCAGATTCTAGCCCCTCTTCAGTGTTGTGTAATGCTCTGGCAATCATTTCATCTGTAAAGTGAGGTTAGACAGAACGAACTCAACACTCTCTTTTTGGATGCACCATCTTTGTTTCTGTTATTTAATCTCTGACCAAGGTGTCATAGGTTTTCCTGTGAATCCTGTGTGAATTAAAAGTTAGACAAATCTCTGGATGCAGGGGCATGACTGATTGCTCTCTGCAGTGAAATTTGATTGCTGTGTTCTTGGAACCTTGGTGCCATTCCCACGGCTATTACCTGGAGGGAAGCATGGAGGATCGGGGAGAGGAGCCGAAAGAGGATGCTGGTCCATCAAGCTGCTTAGAGGAAGTTGAATTGTGTGTGCCCCTGGGGCAGATCAGAACATCTACCTTCGAGGCATGGGAATACTCAGTGGGTTGGCAGAATCCAGTGAGCAAAACTCTCCTTTTCTCACTCCTAACGGTGACTTCATTCCCCCATAAGCCCCAAAGTTCTACTCACTTCTTTTTTTTTTTTAGAAATATATATTATTTTGTAATTTTAAAATTTAATGTGTTATACGTATGCATATTTACGGGGTACAGCTTTTAACACAAATATACAGAATTATAACTTTTAGGTGATTTTTTGGTGTTTTTTTAAGTTCAGGGGTACATGTGCAGGTTTGTTACACAGGTAAACATGTTTCATGGGGGTCTGTTGTGCAGATTATTTCATTATCCAGGTATTAAGTTTCATATCTTTTAGTTATTTTTTCTGGTCCTCTCCTTCCTTCCACCCTCTACCCTGCGATAGGCCCCAGTGTGTTGTTCTCCTCTATGCGTCCATGTGTTCTCACCATTTAGCTCCCGCTTATAAGTGAGAACATGTGGTATTTGGTTTTCTGTTCCTGTGTTCGTTTGCTAAGGATAATGGCAGTCCTACTCAATTCTAAACCTTTCCGGAGGCTGCCTTCTCCAGCAGTAATGGCGCTTCACTTCCTTCTTATGCAAATCCCACTTATCCCACCCATCCTCCTACAAGTTTCATGTCCTCTGTGCACCTTTCTGGATAATTCCAGCCCTTGCTCATCTCTCTCTCCTCTTGCAGTCAAACTTCCCATGCATATTTTATTTCTCAGCTATGTTTCATTGGTTCCCTGGGTTGGTTTGGCTTGAAGCTGGCCTGTATCTCCAGAAAATCAGCTCTGGGCTATATGCTGAGTGGGCCCTCCTGGCATCTTGGAGGGTCTGCGTGTGAAAGGGAGATGGGATGGAGTTCAATGCCTCTGACTTTTGGATACTTCCCACTCTCAACCACAAATGTTTACTGAATTTACCATGTCCAGGGCTTGGTGCTAGGGATTCCACGGGGAGCAAGATCAACATAGCATTGTTACTTGTTTCCCAGGCCTTTTAGTTTTTTTCTGGGTCCCTGAAACTTCTTCCAAAAGCTGAACAATCAGTCCTATATGCATATGCACATATATTTTCCAGACATGGCAATTGTAAACTTTCCTATTTTAGCTATGATTTTAAAGGTAGGGAGCTAAACTTTATGAAATAAGAAATATAAAAAAATCTCAGAAATGGAAGGAGTCAAAGAAACATTAGATGTTAGCAGTTTTAGGGATCCTGATTCCTTCTTTTATAATTCTGTGTTTTTTGTCCCTGAGCTGAGCTGCATGGGTACACTGGTTCATTTCATGATTTTTTGCCTAATAAGACACTGAGACATAAAAGGTTGCAGAAATCCAGGAGAAAAAAGAGTCATGATAGAATTTAGCCACTAGATGGCAATCCCAGGCTGTAAATGATCCTCCAAGTTTGACGATAGCCAACTTCAAAGACCTGTGCTAAAATTCAGCCGCGGTGCATTTTTAATCCTGAACTTCCAAGTACATTTCCATTTGCTGCAGAAATATTTCAGCTGGCTTGGAAATTGTTCATAAACACGTAAGTCCTCTGCATTCTTAACTACCTTTTAAATTCAACCAAGTAGAGTTAATCAACTAATAAAGAGGAATTGTAGTTATGCCTAATATTCAAATGTAATTTTGAAATGCACCTTTGTTATTTTTTAAAGCAAACCTTGATTCTGTTTTATAACAGTGATATGGATACAATATAACAGTGATATGGAAGGTAAGTGTATTTAAAAAAAAAGTCCATTCCCTTTTTCTGGGAATAAGCCCCACATGTGAGGTGAAGATGGGCTCCTGGGTTTACATCTAGGCCATGTGGCTCTGCCCAGAGCTGACCCAGAAGAGAGAGACACAAGGTCAACACAGAGTCATTCCAGGTCTTATTCTTTAGAGAATATGAAACTGAGATCAAGGAGACAGAGAGAGGAAGAGTTGACTTTTGGGAATGGGAAGCTCCACTGGATTATTCTTTATTGGTGGTTGATAACTCCCACTGATTTAATTAGTACTGATACACAATCCCTCCATTTCCTCTGATTGAATCATTTAAATCAAGTTCTATCCCTGGATACCATCAGGAAATAGACTAGACCAGAACGGATTTCTATTTATTTTTGGCATGTAAGAAGATAACATGACTCAAGAATCAAGCCCTAAATTGATGTGCAATAAATGCCTGCCCTCCTGCATGCTAGATGTACCTTGGTCCCTATTTGTCAACAGTGTGAGGAGTGTTAGTTCCTGGAAGGATGATTTTCCTGAGCTAACCACCAGGTAACCAGACTTTTCAGCACTGTCTTTCATGAAAATGTTGCTAAGAGGGACAATGAACATAAGTTGCAACTTCCCATGACTGAACAAACATTCTCTTAAACCACTGTTTCAGTCAATACAAATAAACTAAAATGATTTGATATCACAAATAAAAAGAATTCTTGGCTAAAATAGATAATTCTCAATTGGGGGTAATTTTGCCCTTCCACTCCTTCGGGAGATTTGGCAATATCTGTTGACAATTTTTTTTTTTTTGATTGTCACCACTAGGGATGGGGATGCTCCTGGAATCTACTCAGCTTACATTTATAGATTTCTTTCTTCTCTAGTCTTTTTATGCCTTTTGAGAGCCTTCTAGAACTTGTTAAAGTCTAGAGATGCTGCTAAGCCTCAATGCAATGCACAGGACTACCTCCTGGAACCAACAATTAACTGACCCAAAATGTCAACAGTGCTGAGGTTGAGAAACTTTGGCCAAATCTTTCACCTTCATCTGTGGTAGGGAAATTTTAGGTAGTTCTAGGACTTGGACAGGTCCATAAAGGAATGATGGGGTTGTATCCAACTGCTTTTGTGGAATACAGTGTTTGGGCCCTAAATCTCTACCTGTCTGTATCTCTTCTCCTCATTCCCATCCCAGTGTATTTGCAAACCCTTCCCAGTTCCAGCTGTTGGTGAGTTGCATCAGATCATTCATATGTTTCTGAAAAAAAAAAAAGATTCCAAAAATGCAAATGAATTGTTCTCTATTAAGTGCACAGCTTTGCAAAGAACCATTTAAACTAATGCTGGTAATATATATTTTTAAAGACACCTCTTCCAAAATATCTCCAGTCTCTGAAAGAGTCACTGAAAAAAAAAATCTCTGGTTAAGAGATTAAGTCGTCCATCTTTTTTCAGATGAACTTGCTTCCTATGTTACTGAGAATTTGGAAATTCCCAGACACAGATTTGTTTATCTTCTTTACCTTGTACTTTCAAATTTCTTCCCCTCTTATAGGGCAAGCTACCTGATGGTGCTAAGTTTTGTTTTTTCCTATTTACAAAGTGGGAATGATAATATCTACTTCACGTAATTGTTCTGAGGTGGGATATAGCTCAGGGTGATCTTTTCTCTATGCCTGGGTTTGGACCTCCAGGAGCCATGTCTGTGGTACATAATCTCGCCCTCCTGGCCACAGCTGCTCGATCTAGGTATAAGCACCTGTCCCAGGATAAGCCAATCATCGCCACATTCCAAAATTTAAACTCAGAATGGAGACATCAACTATAATGGTGTCGTAAGTATGGAAATGACTATACAGGCTACTGCTTTCGGGATAATCTGAGAATCTTTAAAACAGACCATTGTAAAACCTAAGATGTCTGTTTTTGTTTGCAGGATATTTTTGTACAGGGCCAAAGGGATATTTGATTAGGACAATTTATTTCTAAGAAAGAATATGTCTAAGTTAATGCAAACCTTTAAAATTTGGGGAATAGCAATATATAGATAATAAGTATCTGTAGCATTAGACAAAAACTTTCCTCAGCCTTGGTGAGTCGTTGTTATACCCTGGCATTTTTGGAAAAGATGCATGATCAATCTCTAAATTATAGGATAATATAGAATTTAAGTTCTCTCTTCTTTAAGTTCTCTTTAAGTCTTATCTTTAAGTCTTATATTGTCAGGTAATGAGCAGAGGGGGTATGTGGGATCCATGGGAGGAGTGGGTAATGCACATAGGGTCTTTGCTCCTTCGTTAGTCTAAGGCCCCATGACAAGTTTACCTATGTAACAAACCTGCACATGTACACCTGAATTTAAAATAAAAGTTAAAAAAATTTTTTTAAAGACTACACACATAAAAAAAAAAACAACTAGTCGATTCCTACACCAAGAGAAAACATGGTTTTATAGCAGAAACACATAAAGAAATAGATTATTCAGGCATAATGGTTGAAAGCATAGAAGCATAAACATTGTAAAATTCAATGTCAAAATGTATGACTAACAATGTCGTTTTAATTTTGTCACAGAAGTTTTTCACACACACTACACTCACACACACACACACACACACACACGAATGGAGAGGCATGGAAACAGGACACCCCTGGAGCTGGGTCACCCTGGTTCAGGAGCTGTCTCCAATGTTTATCTTCTCCCATGCTAAATGTACTTGTTTAAGTTCTCTTCCTCTCAGTTTCATCTGCAAGGCTGTTTTATACCTTGACTCAGCCTATATTTATAGATTTCTTTTCTCTTCCTGCTTTCATACCTCCTTTTTAGAATCTATGTTCTCTACACAGTCCAGCACTTCTGAGACTATAAGTGTTGGTGGTTACTACTTCCTTTTGCTGGAATGCCCTTCCCACCCTCTCTGCACTTGCAAACACTTCCTAGCCAAATTCAAGGGCCATTTCAAGGGCCTTCTTCTCCAGGAGCATTCTTTGGTTTTCTCAACAAGAAGCAATCTGCAGTTTTCCCCAGAACGGAATCTTTACTGTTTTACATTCACTACTAAATGTACATGATTTATTTCCCTGTGAGTATGCTGCATCCTGGAAACAGGGTCTTTGCTTTTTATTTTTTAATCATTGGCATCCATAGTGTTTTGCATCTTGTAGATAATTGAAATTTATCAAATAAACAAATTATTCATTTTATTTATTTGTGTCCCGGGAACTCAATAATTATCATCTCATCTATTTCAAAGCTACAATAAAATGCTAACATCTATCAAAACAAAATTCAGAGAAAAGTGAGAGTTTCTGTTAAATGTTTTCTTCCCCTGAAGCTTTCCTTGGTATTCCCAGCAAGAATTAAGACTTTCACTTGACATTTCATTCAGGTAATTTTGAAGACAAAGCCAGCTATGGAGGAAAATGTTTTCTTTATTTTGTCTTGAGTGTTCACATTCAACAACATTACTAATTCTATCTCTGTCATTCACTTCACTTTGCAAGCTGGCATGGAAAGATTTACTAAGCAGAAAAGAAACCATGGAATGCTCTAGGAAAACCACTCCAAAGGATGAGTGTCAACCAGAGAAATTCACAGACTATTGTGAAATTATTCAGCAAACAGAGATTGAGTACTGTGACTCTCAAAGCACGGATCTTGTACCCCTGGAGGTGACTTGAGGTGGCACAAAGATGGGACATCAAATGGCACAGTGAGACAGTCATTCTCTTTTATTTCTCCTCATTACCCCAGGAAGAAGTTCTCAGTTGAAAAAAGAATGTCTTAAATTTGCTAAGCCTTTTTTGTTCTACAAAGAAGACAATTTTGTTGACATTTGGAGCTCCTTCTGCAGGGAACAGAATCAATATAGAATTTACTAACTGTTTTTACTGAAGTTATTTGTATAGCTACTCTATATTTACAATCAGACAGAACAAGACTCCCTTTGGATTTAAAGAAAAATATAAAACAAATAATAGTACCAGTGGTGTGCCGGTATGTTGTGAGGGGTAGACAGAAATGACCGAAGGTTTGGAAAAAATGTACCTAGTACTTTACATTATATTTAACTGCAATGAATGCTAAAGATATGTGTTGGATTTGAAAAAGGGAGGGTGTCTTACAAGTAGATACATGTCCTAATTCTTTTCAAAGCCATATTTGGAATAGGTTTTCCTATGAAACCTCATCATTAATATGTATATATGAGGATTTATTTTATTTTATTTTTTTTGAAAGAAAGGAAAAGAGAGGAAAGAAAGTGAGAGTGAAAGAAAGAAAAAAAAAGAATGTACGAGAGAAGGAAAGAGGAAGAAAAAGAGGGAGAGAGAACAGGATTCTTGTTCTACTGCCCAGGCTAGAATGCA
>CAUYLG010001820.1:0-19004 GCA_963573385.1 Cacajao melanocephalus | reverse complement strand
CAGGGAAAATGTGGCACATATACACCATGGAATACTATGTAGCCATAAAAAACGATGAGTTCGTGTCCTTTGTAGGGACATAGATGAACCTGGAAACCATCATTCTCAGCAAACTGACACAAGAACAGAAAATCAAACACCACATGTTATCACTCATAGGAAGGTGTTGAACAATGAGAACACATGGACACAGGGAGGGGAGCATCACACACTGAGGTCTGTTGGGGGGGACTAGGGGAGGGACAGTTGGGGGTAGGGAGTTGGGAAGGGATAACATGGGGAGAAACGCCAGATATAGGTGATGGGAAAGGAGGCAGCAAACCACATTGCCATGTATGTACCTATGCAACAATCCTGCATGTTCTTCACATGTATCAGAATCTAAAATGCAATTAAAAAAAACATATATATATATATTCATGAGTTTGGAGCTAGAGGTCTTGAGTTCATACATATTCTGACTTGACCCCTCTAGATGTACGACCTCAATGCAGTCACTTTTCCTCCTCCGCCTCATTTCCTCATCTTTTTTTTTTTTTTTTTTTTTTGAGATTGATTCTAAATCTGTTTCCAGACAGGATTGCAGTGGGGCGATCTAGGCTCATTGTAACCTCCGCCTCCCAGGTTCAAGCGATTCTCCTGCCTCAGCCTCCCAAGTAGCTGGGATTACAGGCGCATGCCACCACGCCCAGTTAATTTTTGTATTTTTAGTAGAGACAGGGTTTCACCATGTTGGCCAGGATGGTCTTGACCTCTTGACCTTGTGATCCATCTGCCTCAGCCTCCCAAAGTGCTGGGATTACAGACATGAGCCACTGCGCCCGGCCCCTCACCTTTAACAGAATATCTAGTCTATCTGGTTGTTGTGATAGTTAAACATATGTGAACCTATCTTAAACTTGCTTGGCTCTTTGGAAGGTACTCAGTAAACACTGGTTGGGCACAAGCTTTGGAATCAGGCAAATGTAACTTTAAATCCCAATTCCATTTATTAACTGGTCAATTTGGGCAGATTATTTGACCTGTCTCTAAGCCTAAGTTTATTCATCTATAAGGTATAATGAAATACTACCCTCCAGTCTCACTATAAGGATAAGTGAGATAATATATAATGTATTGAGCACAGTGCCTTATGTAAAGTATTTAATAAATAAAGGCTATTATTGTTTCACATTTGACTCTAGACCACAAGAAAAGCAAAGTGGCTAGCTTGCGGTTTCACTAAAAGTTGATGGCAGATATCCTCTCCTATCTTTGAATCCCAAGTTTCTCTGTTTCCCATAACCTACTGGTAGACTTTTTCACTGCAATTTGCATTATAGGCCTTGAATAGTCTTAATACACTTGGGCTTTTTCTTATTTTACTTTACATTTATATGAATACCCTTTCTTTGAACATAAATTCAGAAAGAATATGTAAATTGAGGATATTCTTTAGATCTTTGATATCCATTATGGAAATTCAGTTGCCACTGCTTCAATGGTAAAAGTCTTTCTTTCTAACTTCAGAAGCATCCAGATAAACAAATTAATAAAAGCTTATGTTTTCAGATCAATCCTGCTGTAGACATTTTATGTCTGGTCATAGAAGCTATGATGAATTTTTATTTCCATTTTCCCTTATTAGAACAACTTTTCCAAATGAAGAGTGACTTTGTCTTCAGGAAAAAAGTCATAAACCAGTCCTATTAAGAAGGGCATATGCAGGACAGTGGGCACTGAGAATGGAGTGAAGTGGCCCTCAGTGGGGGCTGGAATATGCCCAGATTTTAAAAAGCCTTTAGATAGCCTTCGTTCATTCTGACATGTCAGAGAATTCATAATGGAGAGAAATCATTTTAATGCAATTATTACGGGAAAGCCATTAACCAAATGCTAACCATGTTCTGTGTTAGAGAATTTACACCTGCAAGATATAGTAAGAATGAAACAAGGGAGGGAGAGTAAAATTAGAGCACATAGATGAGAAAGAAGCAGGGAGAAATACTTGGAAATGCCTTTTCTGTTAACCTCATCTGAAAGAGCAGCTCTCCTATCCTCACCATCTAAACCACTTCTCTGCTTTATTCTTCTGTGTGGTATTGTTACCACTAGATATTTATATTTTTTAGCTAATTTAGTTTTTGCATGCTTCACCTTTAAAATATAAGCTCAATGAGGGTAGAATGTTGTGTGTATTTTGTTCATTGATTGTATCCCTTGTGTCTAGGACTGAGCCTGGCATACATGTGCTTCAATACATGTATTCATTGACAAAAGAGAGATCATTACCTAAGTAACCCAAGTCAGTCTACACAGACCTGAAAATTAGGACCTCTATTCAGTGCCTTGAGAGATGTCAGAACAATGAACAAATTTTCTTTTTGACAGTAATTACTTTCTCATAATTGTAGACGTTCAAGAATGGTTAACAATGAGAAGAGGAAACAGACATGTTAACATGGGGAAGGTGCTTGATTGTACTCCTGACAAAAGAAACAGGAATTAAAATTAAAATGAAGTAGCAATTTTTTTCCCCATAAAATTAGTACCTGTGTTGGTAGGATGGTAAGGAAAAGCAGTCATTCCCAGACACTCTTCTGGAAAGGTAGATTGGTAAATTTGGTAACTGCTTTTATCTGATAGTTTCATCCTTAAGATTTTGTCCTACAGATATACTTGCACAAGCATGTGCTATTGGAGACAGCAAAAGGTTAAGACAAGCTAAACGTCCACCAGAAAGGTACTGGCTATGTACCTGATATGACATATAAGTACCAGAACACAACACGGCCTGTTCTGTTTTTAAAAGAACAAGGCATCCCCCGATACAATATTTTACCTCTCCAGAAGTTCACAGTTGATATCCACCAAACATTCATTTAAATTCCAAAAATACCCTATGGCTTAATTAGGAACCATTGTTTTCACACCAATATCAAAGCTCTTATAACTGGGAAAATATATGTTTTTTTATAGAATAATAGACATCCCACAATATTGATAAAAATGGATGGCAAGTAATGAACATAAACTTCATTCTATCCTGAATAATTTTAAATTTAGCTTGATATTCATTTTAGATCCATCTCAAGATATATCTTCTCCATGAAGTCATCCGCCTACACCTCAGTGAGTACTGCATGACAAGCACACACAATGACCCGGTCTGCGGAGGTCATACTGGAACAATTCATCATATCTCAAATGGCATCAGACTTTTGTATTAAGTCAGGTAAAGTGATGCCTGAGAACAGTTGGAAATTATCTACTATATGAAACCTTCTTGTATCCATAAGTTAAAAAAGAAAGATGATGGCCACAACATCCATGTAGATATTTGAGTGAGAAACTGAGACATCATATCAAATTGCTTTCTTTCTTTTCCCTTACATTTCATCAGCAAATCCTGTCTATTCTACTTTCAAAGCAAATCTCAATTCCACCCACCTGTCTCCATCTCCTTTTTAGCCAATTGAGCCCCGCCATGCAGTCTTTCACCTGCAAGAGCTCCCAACTGTTTTCTCTGCTTTCACTCATCTTCCCACTCTCTGTCTTCCATCCATCCTGGGTACAATTTTAAAAGTAAAGTATTATCTTTTTATTTCTCAGCTTAAAACCCTTCAAAGACTTTGCATTGTTCTAAACAAACAACAAAAAAAAACTAAACTCCATAACTTGGCCTGCAAGTTCTAGTGACCTATCCTATCTCTTTCCAACTTCAACCCATGGCACTCTTTCCTCCTTCACTTCACTACAGCAGTACTGATCTGTGAGTTTCTAAATGTGCTAAGCTCTTTCCTACTTCAGAGTCTTTGCAAGGTAACCACCAGAACCCAATTAGCAGCAAGCTAACAATAAAAACGCATTAGTGGGGTATGAGTGAGAGGTACTAATTCTATACTTATGTATCCAAAACAATACTCTTATCATTTTTGACTAGTTTGATAATGATGATTTCTTATCGAAAATCTACACACTTCTTCAAGTACTCATTCAACAAATACTTATTAAATTTATGTTTGGGAATCCTTCCTTGTTACCTTGGGATCTGAAAAAATAAACATAAACCCTGTTTTCAAGGAGTTTACAGTCTATCAGGCAACATAAGATTTGTTTGTATGTAACTAAACGATAAGCCAACATGAATTAAATAAGCAGGAAAAGTATAAGATAGGCTGTGAAATTTCAGAAGCTTAAACAATCATTTATGGCTGGTATGATAGGTGAGGGCTTGTGGAGGAAGTCTATTTGAGGTTCATTTGAAGAACTGATAGAATTTCTAAAGACACAGGAGAGATAGAGGGTAGAAAAGGGTATTAGAAGCAGAGGAAGCAGAAGATAGATATTGAAATGCACATATATGTTGAAAAATGTACAGTGTGTTTACAAATGATTAGAAGTGAGAAAGTTGGATTTGAGACAAAATATGAAAGCCCACAAATAGCAGATTAATAATAATAGCATAAATTCATTGAATGTTTACTATGTGTAGAGTAATCATTTAATTATTACAACCTTATGATGTAGGCACTATGATTATCCTCATTTTTCACCAAGGGAACTAAAGCACAAAGGGGTTGAATAATTTTTCCAAGGTCACAAAACTTGGAAGTATTGGGACCAGGATCGAAATCCTGGAAGTCTAGCTTCAGAGTACATGTTAACACATAGGAAATTAACCATTATCACATAGAAATCAGGATTCATTGAAGATCTTTGAGCAAGAATGTGGCATAATTAGACCTTTGATGATTTGCTCTGGTTGCAAGGTAAAAAATATCCTAGAGAAGCAACAACTAAAGCCCAGAAATGCATCTTTAAAAGCCAAATATAATATTAAAAGCCAAAGGTACAGGGTTTAAATAAGTACCACAAAAGCGAAAATATAAAGCAAAGCCTGGGTAGTAGTAGAAATCAGAGAACATTGAAATTGGTTGCCTATGAAAGAAGAATCAGCAAACAGCTCATTCTAAAGTCTCAAGTTTAGTTGGAGAGAAAAATGGTTGCATCATTAATGTAAATATTTCAAATTACAGATTTACTTAAAAGAAAATATAGGTGAAATTTTGTTTAAAATTATATGGAATTTCTATTACTGTTGAAGCTTTTGTAGGGCGGATGGTAGAGCTTTCCAGAAACAGTAGATCTGAACACAGGAAAGAGTTCTGAGTTGAAGGTTAGGGTTGGGGAGTCATCCCAGCAGATATGTTGCAACTTAATATCCACTCTCAAGACATCAGAAAGAGGACTACAGAAGAAACAAAACAAAACAGAAAGATACGAGAAAATTCAGAGTTGAGTGCGATAAACATTAAGAAAGAGCCCATTCAAAATAAAGGGGAATTTTAATGGTTTTAAGTGTTATCAAGAGGTGAAGAAAACTGAAAACTGAGAAACAGACTTTTTAATCATTTGGAGACTGAGAGAAGAAACCAGGTAATAAAGAGTTCCAGACCTCAATGTATAAAGAAAAGGTGTAGACAGTGGGCATAGGTTATTCAAGAAGTTTGGAGGTAAAAAGAAAAGTGAAAGTTAAGGTATTCGACTAGTAAATTCAAGCAAAAGTTTTTGTTTGTTGAGTTGTTTCAAGGATGGAGAACTCTAATGATGTCTGCAAACAAAGAGGTAAATGTACAAAGAGATTAAAAGTTTAAAAGTTGCTTAGGCAATACTTAAGAAAAAGAGGAAGCATACTTAAATGAAAAGGTTCGTTTTCCCTGGGGTAGAGAAAAGAATGCTGATGTAGAAGACTTTGAGGGGTGGAATAGAGGGGTTTATGTCATGTCAGATGAACTTAACCCTTCTCAAAAAACAAGGTTCATTTGCCGAGAGTAAGATGGTAATACAATAGAGAATCCAAGAAGTAAACAAAGTAAGTAATAATAAGAACTAGCTAAAAGTAGGTAGTATGAATAAAGGGAACCAAGTAAAACAGTGATGCTATTTTCTCCAGCAAAATTAGCATTGCCACCCCAGAGAGTTGAGAAAGTAGACATGACAGTTAGCTGGCTGTCACACCCCCAGCTATACACTCAGCATTCATTTACTCATGAAATATTTACTCAACATCCACTGAGAGTACTAAAATCATGAAAGCAATGGCTACACATCAATTTGGATAGCTTTGGTCCAAAACATGGTATATGCCACCTCACCCACCTTACCCACCCACTCACCCAAAGCCATGCTTTCATTACTTGTGATTACCAATAACTTTTGGTGACCAACTCAGTTAGGCATGCGTTAGGACCCCAGTAGCTCAGGAAATAGGTCCTCTATGTTATAAGCACCTCAGGAAATTCAGAAAAGTATTTGGTGAAAAGTGCCTTCATTTAAGGATCCTTAGAACTTTAAATGTGGTTTCTTAATATACGGTGATATTTCAAAGTTGACATTATGGCTTCACCCATTCTGTATTTATTTCTGTCAAACTCAAGCTTGTCCCTTCACCTCTAATGGCATGCTGGTTTTTAATTTTGCAGTTATTTCAAACAAGCCCCTGCCAGTGATTTCACCAGGGCTATGTCCTGCCTCCATTCATTTTTGGCATCCATTCATCTGTTCATCAAGCATTCACTGAGTGCCTATGCTATGCCAGGCAGTGGGCTCCGTGGTTACAAAAACACAGTACTTGTTCCCGAAGATACTAGTACCAGCAGAGGAAGAAGAGTAAAAGAGTAACAGTATTCAGATTAAGTACAGTGGTTAAAAATAAAGAAGAGAGAGAGATCAGCATTGCTTAAGGAGATCAGACAAGGTTTCATAGAGGAGTCGTCTCATTGTTGTTTGAAGGACAAGGAACAATTTTCCAGATGGGCAGGGTATGTGTGGGAGAACACTGGCAGAAGGAATAACATGTACAAAGGCACTGGGGCGTGAAACAGCAGAATGGCTAGAGAACTGCAAGTAGTCCAGGAGGGGAAGGGTATAAGATGTGGAAGAGCAGTCAGGGAGAGAGCAGGCAGGTAAGAAAGCAATGTCGACCAGGGAAGGACCCTCTCCTCACAAGCCATTCAGGGGGCTCTGACTTCCTTCCTTTGGCACAGAAGTTATTAATTCTTTGGAGTCACGGCTCTTTCAAAATCTTTGCTATCAATTGTCTACTCAGAAAAAAAAAAAAAATCACCAAAATGGTGTCGATAAGCACGCTGAAGTCCAGAAATTGCTTGGACATCAGGTTAAAATCCTGGTATCAGCAAAGGACCCATTTGTAGTTTATAAAAATAGCTGGAAGTATACACAAGCAGGGTGTAATGTGATCCAATTTGTGTTTTAGAACAATAATTCAGCCAACTTTGTTGTGAATGGATTAGAAGCAAGTGAGACCAATGGCAGAATGAGCAATTAAGACATTATGACAACCATCTGGTCAGGAGATGATGAAAGAAACTGCCAAGAAGTCTTTGAAAAAGATAAGAATGATTCAAGCAATCAGATGTTTAACTGCATTACAGCAATTAAAACAATGTGATGCTATCCAAAAAAAAAAAAAGAGAAATCAATGAATTATACTTAAAAAATTTAGATGCAAAATTTTATATTATGTTTTCTTCTAGGTAAAATTTAAAAAGCAAAGGATAGGTTATTCAACAAATTATTATTCCACTGGCAAGTGGAAAACTAAGAAAAATATGAAGCTAAATTTTTGTACTCCTATACAATGAAATAAATTCCAGATGGATTAAGATTTGCATGTAAAATAAAGAAACTGGAAGAAAATATAGGAAAAGTGTGTGTAATCTTGGGATGATGAAGTCATTTCTAAACTAACTCCAAAGGCAGAAACTTTAAAAGGAAAACATCAAAGACTCAACCACTGCCCAGAGGCTAGGGAAGGGGGAAGTGGGGATATGCTATTCAATGGGTATAAAGCTCCAGTTACGTAAAATGATTAAGTCCTAGAGATTTTCTGCCCATAGTTAATAGTACTGTATTATAGACTTTAAAAATTTTTTAAAGGCAAGTCTCATGTTAAATGTTCTTACCACAATTAAAAAAGACTCAACCATATGCACGAAAACTTCTCATGTAAAAATATACCCAGGCCGGGCGTGGTAGCTCATGCCTGTAATCCAAGCACTTTGGAGGCCAAGGCGGGCAGATCACCTGAGGTCAGGAGTTCAAGACGAGCCTGACCAACATGGTGAAACCCCGTCTTAAAAAAAAAAGATATATATATATATATATATATATATATATATATATATATACATACACACCCAAGGGAAAAAGTCAAAAAGTGACTAAGAAACTGGGGAAAAAGTTTACATTATAAACAACCTAAAGATACATGGATTATCTATACTGTAGTAAAATTGTTAATAAAATTAATTGTAAAATAAGCATCTCAAAAGAAAAATAATTATGGAACATCGATAGGCAATTTGCAAAAAAAAACCAACAACAACAAAAAAAAAACTATCCAACCTCACCAGTGACTTAACAAACACAGAAAAACCACAGTGAAATGCCAGTTTTCCCATATCAGATTGGCAAAGGTTTTAAAAAACAACACTACTTAAGATACAGGAAACTGTGCCCTCTCATGCACTGCTGGTAGGAGAATAAATCAAAGAGGGAAAAAACTTTCTGGAGAGCAATTTGACCAAAAAAATCAAACCTTTACAAATAACTACACTTCTTAACCTACAAGCTCTGCATCCTAAGGAAATAATCCTGATTTAACTACCAGAAGATACACAATAATTTTTACAGTAGCAAAAAATTTTAAATTTGATTGGATAATGTTATTTAACCATTAAAAAAACTAACTATAAAAAATTATCTTGGACAAAAGTGTTTAAAGCCATGCATACATGTTCACACTAGTTTGTTAAATGGGGGAAAAAAACAGGCTTCAAAATTATGCTATCATATACTAGCCTGAAACAACACCACTACCTCTCCATACTACCTAGCATAGCTAGACAAGAAAGTCTAGATTGGTTGAGATATTAATTTAAAGTAATATTCAGTTGCATTGATACAACAAATGATACCAATATCATTAGCAGTAAAGTAGAAATAACGATGGAAAAAATACACGACCCTGAAAGCAGCAGGCTGACTCATAGTGATGTGCTGTTAATATAATTCAGATGGAGAGCTAAGTTTCTATAATCGCTTCATTAATCTAATGTAACACCTCTGGTACAGCACAATGGACTTTTGGTATGCCTCCTCATACTGGTCTCTTCAACCTAATCCTGCACCTGCCCCCTGCCAAGGTTGGCCCAGAAATTAGAGAAGAGAACACAGGAAAACTACACACAGTCAGACATGAAAAATGATGAAGGAATAGAAAAAGAGATTTGAGGGGAACTAGAGGCCTCAGCACTGCCCTGGGGCCCTTGGCAAATTCTCCAGGAATGATACAGATTGAAACAAGAAGGAAAACACTGCCTCAGATGGATGGCCTGACAGTAATGTGATAGCTCTGGTGTCACTTCAGCACAAGAGCACTTGCACAGCATACGGTGGCCTCCAGCACTCTAACATGTGCTGATTCCTAGGAATCAAAGTTGGTATGGAGCAGGGCATGTGGCATGTTCTCATCCATTGCCAATATAACATTTTCATTTCAAACAGTCCATATGGGGCCTCTGAAAATCTGCAACTATCATCATATGGCTCACTTTATCAATCAATGAAACCAAATCACGTGCTTCAGAAGAGCATCTCAACCAACTGACATTTTATTCTGAGATATATCAGCATAGGGATTACAACCTGTAGTAGTTCAGCATAATTTGCAATGGAAAAAGCATGCTTCTACTTAGTTTGCATTTGTAGCTTTGTCTTTGTGATTGCTAATTCCTTTGCTTCTCATTCCCTCCTTTCAAAACTACAGACAAGAGATTCATCAGAAGACTTCACTCTGTGCTAAAAGCAATTGAATATAAGGTGGAAAAAAAGGAATAGCTCTTGAAAAAAGAAAGAAAACAAACACCCACACAAATGAGTGTGTGTTTAACAAGGGATGTTATCTCAAAGGTCACAAATCGGCAGAGGAAATGTGCTCTTTACCAATGGTGGGGAAGGAAAAATCCCAAAGATACATAACACTCACACTAAATATTTGCCACTCTGTTTTATTTAAGACCAGAGTGCATTAGCAGGGGCAAGCTGAGTACACACTGAGGACTTGACAAGGACACCAAGCTACAGGATCCAGGCTCTTCATCGGCAGCAAGAAGTTGCTCTCAGCGGTGCCTAACTGGCTTCAGCAGAAGTATTGTTACTACCCTAGCAGGGTAGCCTCAGAGAATATCTATGGTACTAGCCACAGTTCTTTGGGGATATATGTTTTTAAATGTATTTTGTTTATAGTATATTCTAACTCAATTATTTGGGTTGGGTTTTCTCATGATTTTGCTTATTATCATTCATTTGTAATCTCACTCATAAAACTTGCTTGAACCCATTCTGTTGACATTTACAACTGTTCCAAATAGAAGAGAATAATGAATGATATTTTGTTAAACGAAAATGCAATTTTTCAATTCTGAACGTTTTCACTGATGAAATAAGCATCCTCCCCATGCATTAAACCATATGTGACTTTATATTTAGAAATTCCAAAAATAATTACTTGAAAGCAAAATCATCCATTTACCAGAATAACTCAGAACAAAATTATATTGTTAAAGACCTGACAGGATTTCTTGGAACACAATGTTATTAGTTCATAAATTAAAGGCAGGCACACAGATGCCTGCCCTACACATAACATAAAGCATTTTGCAACACACAAATCTTCAGTCATATTTTGACCATCAACACTATTCAGTAATCACACCAGCAGGAGGTTTACACTGTGTTGAGCATTTCTCTTTCTCACACATTCAGACAAAGACATACACTTTCATTCTGAAGACGCCCATTTGGTTTTCCCCCATGTTCCATCAACAAACTCATGCCTCACCGAAATTCCTTTTCTGACTTACCTTGAGGTTAAAAATCTGGAACAGGAGAGTTGCTTCAGGGAAGCCAGCATCAGAATGGGATGAAGGAAAATGCAATCTCAGTTTCTACCAACAATACAAATTCTCTGACATTCGATAGCAAGAAAAAGGGGATCTAAAATCCCATCTAATCTCAGTGCTTTCATAGCAGATATTTTAATGAAAACAATTCAAGCTCCTGAAGCAACAGAGGGTAGCCTTTGCATAATGTTTAGTTTCTAATGCCTCCAAAAGGTATCTGATATTTATTTATGATCCAAATATATTAAGCCTGAAATGGAAACACTTCTAGAATTTCCAAAGAGCTTTCACAAAGCTGCCTGAATAATTATTAGCTAACGGGTTAGTAGAAAACATTTTTAAGTTCCACTATTGTTTCTTTGGTTACTGTTTGTTCTCCCCACACACGCCTCGCCCCTACCCCACCCACACACACAGACGGGATCATGAAAAAATGTTTTAAAAGAGTTAAACACAGAAATCATTAATTTGATTGTTAAAATCTCCCTGGAGCCCATTTTTAAAGATCACCTGGAAAAATCTTAGGAGATACTATAAAATGTCCCAAATACAGAAACGAGAGATTCAAGTGCAAAGATCCGGCAAGAAGGCTTGATTTGGTGTTCTGAAAGAAACAAGTTCCTCATAAGTGGAACTGAAAAGTAAGAAAGCATTATTCTCTCTCTTCATAATAAAAGAAACTAAAATCCTGTTTAACTGGAATAATCAGATGTTCACATACCATAATTTTATTGTCATTTTTATGAGAAAGAGAGAAAACACACCAGCTAATTGAGACTTAACTTTTTTAAAAAATCTGTTAAGATATAATCAGTGGGTATTCAACCCCATATTTAGCTCATATATATCAAAAGACTTCTAAACCTGTGACTGCTATTCATGATAATGTTAGTATTAAGTACATTTCACTATCTTCTAGATATTCAAAAAGTGGTTTTGCCCCAATATGACATAAATTCTGACCCCATGTTAATCACTATACATGATTATTTAATTAACCTATCCCCACCCTAGTTTGGACGAACTGAATTCACAACAAACTGAAAAATGAGGGTTAGTTGTTTTTCCTGGAGAAGAGAGGGACAAAAGGTCTGAGTGAGCCATTTAAAAAGATAATTTTAACATGAGCATTTCTTTGCGGAACAATTAAATGAGAACACAAGGTTAGGGACCGTAAAACTTGTATCTACAATTTAGTTTATATCAAAATAAGTTTGGGAAAATCACTTAACCTCAATTTTACCAAAAGTAAATTAAGGGCAGTATTTACACTTGTTTTATCTCCCACAATATAAAAGTATGACATAAATACAAGTTTCATTGACCTGGCCAAATTGAACTGGATAAAGATAATTGGCCATATACATGATGATATCTATCTTCACCTGCAGAAAATAAGATGGACCATTGATTTGACTATAAATATATAAATGCTATCTGTATGTCTTTAAATGGGTATATTAGAATAAGATGCTTCCCAACCATCAACCTACGGTTCCCTGTGAGATTACCTCACCATTACTATTACTATCTCCTACATATAAATGAGGAAGCAGAAGCAAAAATCATAAAAATAAGTTGCCCAACATAGAAGATGGGTCAAAAATGGAACTTAGAATCTTCAAAGCATTGAAGATAGTGCTCTGCATTAAGTAAGCACTTAACATGTGTTCTTGGAGCAGACTGATGAACTGATACCCCACAGTGCAGGAGATCACTAGGCCTCCTAACTATGGTAGACAGAAGGCCAATGTCTTATCAAAAACCCTAGATGCTTATCAATGATAGAGTGGATAAAGAAAATGTGGCACATATACACCACAGAATACTATGCAGCCATAAAAAAGGATGAGTTCTTGTCCTTTGCAGGGACATGGATGAAGCTAGAAACCATCTTTCTCAGCAAACTGACACAAGAACAGAAAACCAAACACCACATGTTCTCACTCATAAGTAGGAGTTGAACAATGAGAACATGGACACAGGGAGGGGAACAACACACACGGGGGGCTGTCGGGGGGTGGGGGCCTAGGGGAGGGAGAGCATTAGGAGAAATACCTAATGTAGATAATGGGGTGAAGGATGCAGCCAACAACCATGGCATGTGTATACTTATGTAACAAACCTGCATGTTCTGCACAGGTACCCCAGAACTTAAAGTACAATTTAAAAAAATCATAATGCTCAAATGTGATGAAAATTACATGAGGAATATATTTCTGCTACTGATTTTGATGACTTTTTAAACTGTTTTTATTGCATATAATAGTTGTACATATTTGGGGAGCACATGTGATATTTTGATACCTGTACACAATGTGTAATGATCAAATCTGAACAATTGAGATATCCATTACCTCAAACATTTATCGTTCCTTTGTGATGACCACGTCTTTTTTGCCCCTGTCTCTTTTATTGGCCTCTTTGCTACTTCTACAATAACACAAGTTTGCTCCAAGTGAGTTCACAGCAAGCAATATATTCATAATAGCAGAGGCCCAAGTTGTAATTCTAGTCTTGCCAGCTCTCTCAATAACTACAGGCCTTTGGGAAGTCATAATAGATGTCTTTATTTTCCCATTCTCAAAAGGGATTAAAGGTTGAATTCGACCAAAAAGAAACTGATATTTAAGGATGTTGGAACCACCCTATATTTCCCAAGGGGGAAAGCTTGCAAAGGTTTAAATGGAGTTGAGAGATTTTTAAAAGCCAAAGAAGAATTCCCTTTTATCTCTATTCCATGGGACCCTCGGCTATACGGCTGGATTCTCTCCAGAGCCAAAAGGGGAAAACTGGACCAGTTTTACACTATCGGCTCAATAGTGTCTTGTAGCACAACTGATAACAGCATCTTTACTGACCACAATGCCTGGATATTGTTTCACCAGGTTTATTGAAAAGTTATGCTACACAAAAGTGAAACAGAACTATGATTGATATGATTAACTATGTAATGACAATAATAAAAAACTCTTCTAACTGGACTCTCAAAAGCCCAGGAAAAGTGACCAAATAGTTTTTCTCAATAGCCCAAAAGACAGTCCAAACAGTTTTAAGGGAAGTTTCAAATAAGAGCAAAAATTCATATTTCTTAGTCCTTCTCTTGGAAAGAATTAATAAGCAGTTAAATGAGAAACGATAAGAAGAAAAGCCTCAGGACTTGGATATCCTATAGGCAAGAACACACAGCCCCTGGAATTTCATAAATGTGTGAGAAAACACTAAAAGTTTACTTATCCAAAGAACCAAGGGCAAAATCCACAATTCTCTTCAACGAGTTTACATGTCACCTCATTTCTCAATTATTTTCAATGTAATTTATCACATTGAATTACATTTTGAATAACATCGGAAAAAGGTTGGACCATAGATGCACGTTTTCACTTCATTTTCCATCAAAGAACCAACTTAATCTGCAGGACATTATGAGCACATTACCCACCAACAGACCACCCCATGTCTGCCCACCCTCAGAAAGCAATGTATGTCTTCTCTTCATTTGACAATTCCACAAACATTTCACCAACCCAATGAAAGGCCCAGGGTAAAGAAGACAATGATATGAACCCTGTCTTCAAAGAGTTTAAAATTTTGTACAAAAGATATGTTTGCATGCCAAATTACTATAATATGAAGCAAAATGTAATAACTGCCACAAATGAGATTTTAAAAAATTTAAACATCTATGGCATTTCAGAGGCAACAGCTACGTTATGGAAGAGGAAACACTGCCATTTTAAAAGTCACCCCAAAAAGTATTTCATATGATTAAACAAATGTGAGAAAATAAAGCATCATAGCTGAAGGAAGAAAAAACAAAAATTAAAAAATTATTTAAAAGTAGCATCTTCATGTTTTCATTCAACTATACACACCCAAGAAAACATAAAATGAGGCCAAATTTCTCCAGTCAAACTTTGTCCATTCTCTGTGAGAAAGCTAGGTTCAAATGCCCCCACAATCTTGAGATTAAAATGAAATGTGAGAGAAACTTACATCATTGTACATTTTTAATCCTAAAGGTAATCTGACCATTGTACAATGATGGTCAAATTACCTTTAGGATTAAAAATCATATTTTATTTTTTCAATTAACACAGTAAACAGGCACAGTCAGAAGCCTCTTACCTTTGCTGTTTAATTATCCATCTGATTGCACCTCAGATCAGCTCTTTATAATCCAATTTTGAGAAAATGATACATCTATTTAAAAACACAAGTAGCTTGTTTGTTCAAGTAGAAAGTGACCAAATTCTCCTAGACTGGGAAAAGATTGGCATGTTTGCTTGTGCATATCAGATTATTTAGTTGCAAAACTGGGAATTATTCCACAGATGTGAATGGATTTCTAATTTATGTCACAAAGGAGAGATTACGCTCCTAGGAGAAGTTATTTACTTAACTCATTTTTCTAATTCAATTTCAACACACACGAGAATTTCAAGTCAGGAAAGTACTGCCAACAATGCTTCACCAGAGACAACCGAAAAGAGATCATAAATGTCTTATTAGCTGTAAATAATGATAAAAATCAAATCTCTGGGAATATAATTACAGCTGGTCTAGCCTGAAGGGTTTTTACATTCATATTAGCCCAAGTAAATTACAGTATACTAATTTTAATTTATATATTAAAATAGGTTTGTTGCACATGTTGCCATAAATTTCAAAACAAGAAAAATCAAGAAGGATCAACTTCTTTATTTTTTTCAAAATGCTTTTTCCAGTTGTAACGTCTGCAGCTCCTCCTTTTCTGCCTGTTGACAAGTGTACTTCTCCTGCTTTCTAACTTTAAATACACTCTTCTCTGCATCAACTTGTCTGAGCTTGTTTGTCTATAGTTCTTACTGGCAATTCCTAAGCTATCTTTTCATGATCTTTTGAGGAAACAATGTATAAGGGCACCTGTGTTCTTTTATGTTCATGCCTCCCCCTTGTTTTCTTTCCTTGGTGCAATAGAAGCAGGCATGCATAAGTCTATGACTTATGGTGGCTAATTTATTATTTTTACCTGCATATATTCAGAAACTATTTTTAAGAAAAGGACTAGACTAAAAAATCAGAGCTAGAAAGCCTGGTCATTGTGTAGGCTTGGACAAGTGATATAATTCACTGGACCTGTCTTCTCAGGTACAAAATGAGGAGGACCCTGCAAGAGGACCAATCTTCAAGACTGTGACAATCCTGAAACTGTATGACTCTCTAGCTCCTTGACTTGGGACTTCACACTTGGATGTCATTTGTTACCTTAAGAGATGGTTGGTCCCATTGTGGAAGACAGTGTGGTGATTCCTTAAGGATCTAGAACCAGAAATACCATTTGACCCAGCAATCCCATTAGTAGATATATACCCAAAGGATTATAAATTATTCTATTATAAAGACACATGCACATGTATGTCTATTGCAGCACTATTCACAATAGCAAAGACATGGAATCAACTCAAATGCCCATCAATGATAGACTGGATAAAGAAAATATGGTACATATACACCATCGAAAACTACACATTCATAAAAAGGAATGAAATCATGTCCTTTGCAGGGACATGGATGAAGCCAGAAGCCATCATCCTCAGCAGACTAACACAGGAACAGAAAACTAAACACCACATGTTCTCACTCATAAGTGGGAACTAAACAATGAGAACACATGGACACAGGGAAGGGAACAACACACACGAGGGCCTGTTGAGGAGCAGCAAAAAGAGGGAGAGCATCAGGACAAATAGCTAATGCATGTGTGGCTTAACACCTAGGTGATGGGTTGAAAGGTGCAGCAAACCACCATGGCACACTTTTACCTAGGTAACAAACCTGCACATTCTGCACATGTATCCCAGAATTTAAAATAAAATAAAAATTTTTTAAAAAGATGGTTGTTCCTTCCCCTGGTAAATATAAAAACAAAGACAAAGTGGCACATACGTAAGCAGGGATTATAAACGAGAGAGAAGAGGTGGGGGAAGAAAGTGAGACAGAGAAGAAGAAGGAAAAATGAGGCAAGAGAGGCAAAACCAGAGACAAGGCAGGGAAAGGTTTGGGAACAGGGTGAAGAATTTAGAGAAAGAGTAGCGAATCTGGGAAAACAGAAGAGTGTGTACAGTAAGAGAGCTAAAGAAGAGGTCTAACTAACAGTATACAACTAATTATAGGGTATAAAATTTTAAAATTCTTGCATGCATTTTTTGCATGTTAAATATCTACAGTTGTTAGTTTCTCTCCAGAAAAGAAAAGTGAAATATTTGGATGTTGAAGTGCTGATTTTAAATGTGTGTAAAAATTTGTGAGGAAAAATGTTATTTTCTATTGTGACTTTATTAAACATAAAATGACATTTTAAGCCATCATATGTTATCACTAAAAATTAGCACAGGAGAGAAATCCAAGATGGCTGACTACTAGCAGCTCAGGATTGTAGCTCCCAGAGAAAGTGCACAGAATGAGAGGACGCCACACTTACAGGCGAATTTTTGTTGTCCACGGACTAGGAGATTCCCAGCGAAGGAGCCCCACGGGTCGCCACCGTGACTCTTGTGGCCGACGTGGTGATTTTGCTGGCGCGGCGGTTTTGCCGGCGCCCCAGCGCGGTGGTTCTCAGTGCAGAGTAAACAAGACTGAGTCCCCGCCCTTTTGGTCAACATTTGGAGCTCCGGGAAGGCAGATTCGCCTATTTACCTGATTGAAAAAGGGATTCAAGAGGGAAGCCAGACCGGAGATTCCCGGGCAGAAAAGCACCACGAATCTTAATGCCGCTGTTTTAGTCGGCGCAGTGGGTTGCTCAGATTTCGGCGCTAGGAATCAACAAGTTGGACGTCCACTCAGAGACCTGATTTGAAAGTTGGCAATTACAAATGACAGGTGGATAAACTTACAATGATGGGAAGAAACCTGCGTAAAAAGGCTGAGAATACTCAAAATCAGAATGCCTCTCCTTCTACAGGGGATCATAGTTCCTCATCAACAAGGGAACAAGGCCTGATGGAGAATGAGTGCAATTCGTTAACAGAATTAGGCTTTAGAAGGTGGATAATAAGAAACTTTTCTGAGCTAAAAGAACATGTTCTAGCCCAAGGTAAAGAAACTAAGAACCTTGAAAAAAGATTTGATGAAATGCTCACAAGAATAGACAATTTAGAGAGGAATATAAGTGAATTAATGGAACTGAAGAACACAAGAACTTCATGAAGTATGCACAGGTTTTAACAGTCGAATTGATCAAGCAGAAGAAAGGATATTAGAAGTCAAAGACCAACTTAATGAAATGAAACGAGAAGACAAGATTCGAGAAGAAAGAGTAAAAAGGAATGAGCAAAGTCTCCAAGAAATATGGGACTATGTGAAAAGACCTAATTTACGACTGATAAGTGTACCTGAACATCATGAAAAGAATGAATCCAAGTTGGAAAATATTCTTCAGGATATTATCCAGGAAAATTTTCCTAACCTAGTAAGCCAGGACAATACTCAACTTCAGGTAATCCAGAGAACACCACAAAGATATTCCTCAAGTAGAGCAACTCCTAGACACATAATCGCTAGATTCACTAGGGTGGAAATAAAGCAGAAAATTCTAAGGGCAGCTAGAGAGAAAGGTCAGGTTACCCATCAAGGGAAGCCTATCAGACTCACAGCAGACCTCTCAGCAGAAACCCTACAAACTAGAAGAGAGTGTGGGTCAGTATTTAATATCCTCAAGGAAAAGAATTTTCAACCCAGAATCTCATATCCTGCTAAACTAAGCTTCATAAGTGAAGGAAAAATAAAATTTTTTGCGAACAAGCAAGCACTCGGAGATTTCATCACCACCAGGCCTACTTTACAAGAGCTTCTGAAAGAAGCACTGCACATAGAAAGGACCAACCAGTATCAGCCATTCCAAAAACATACCAAAAGGTAAAGAGCATCACCATAATGAAGACTCTGCATCAACTAATGGGCAAAACAGCCAGCTAGCATTAAATGGCAGTATCAAACTCACATATATCAATATTAATCCTAAATTCAAATGGACTAAATGCCCCAATCAAAAGACAC
>CAUYLG010001818.1:0-12810 GCA_963573385.1 Cacajao melanocephalus | reverse complement strand
CGCCCCCAATTCAAATAAAATACCCCCTTCATCCTTCCCCTTTTTGTTTTTACCCCCCCGGGATTTAACCCTTTTTTTTTTTTTTTTTTTTTTTTTTTTTTTTTTTTTTTTTTTTTTCCTGAGACAAAGATTCACTCTTGTTGCCCAGGCTGGAGTGTAATGGTGCAATCTCGGCTCACTGGAAACTCTACCTCCCAGGTTCGAGTGATTCTCCTGCCCCAGCCTCCCAAGCAGCTGGGATTACAGGCACGTGCCACCACGCCCAGCTAATTTTTGTGTTTTTAGTAGAGATGAGGTTTCACCATATTGGTCAGGCTTGTCTGGAACTTCTGACCTCGAGATCTGCCTGCCTCAGCCTCCCAAAGTGCTGGGATTACAGGCGTGAGCCACCTCGCCCAGCTGACATTATCTCTTTTTAAGAATCAACTTTATTGAGGAATAATTTACACACACTAAAATACATTCACTTGAAGTGTACTGTTTGGAGTGTTGACAAATACATATGCCCTGGTAACCAACCTCCAATCAACATTTCCATCACCCAAAAAGTTTCAGTTAGAAGACTCCCTTTCTGGCCCAGGTGCCAGAGACCTTCAAACCAGAGCGACTCCATTTTAAATGAGGGCTAGGAAAATTAGGCTGACTTGCTGGGCTGCATTCCCAGCCTCTAGATGTTTACAGTTAAGGGAACAAGTTAATGATGTTTACTAGGCCAGGCCTGGCGGCTCACGCCTGTAATCCAAGCACTTTGGGAGGCCGAGGTGGGCAGATCACCTGAGGTCAGGAGTTCAAGATCAGCCTGATCAACATGGAGAACCCTCATCTGTACTAAAAATACAAAATTAGCCAGGTGTGGTGGTGCATGCCTGTAATCCCAGCTACTCGGGAAGCTGAGGCAGGAGAATAGCTTGAACCGAGGAGGCGGAGGTTGCGGTGAGCTGAGATTGCACCATTTCACTCCAGGCTGGGCAACATGAGTGAAACTCCATCTCAAAAAAAAAAAATTTTTTTTTTTTTACTCAACAGACCCAGACTTGGGAGTGTCCAGATATACCAATATCTGGAGAACAAAGGGATATCTAATTTTGCTCTAAAGATAATATTGATTCTTGCGAAATGTAGTAGTTAAGAAAATAATCCTTGAACACAAACCCTTGTAGCAGAGCGCATGTCCCCACATATACAAGTGTTGTACGTAGGGTGGGCGCGTTCCTCTTCTTACTTTTGGGAGTGTCCTACTCTATCTATGGAGTAGCTGTTCTTTCACCCCTTTACTTTCTTTCTTTCTTTCTTTTTTTTTTATAAAGACAGGGTTTCACCATGTTGGCCAGGATGGTCTTGAACTCCTGACCTCGGGTAATTCACCCGCCTCCGCCTCCCAAAGTGCTGGGATTACAGGCATGAGCCACCACACCCGGCCCCCTAACTTTCTTAATAAACTTGTTATTGCTTTGCACTGCAGACTCACCCTGAATTCTTTTTTCCTCAAGATCCAAGAACCCTCTCAGGGTCTGGATTTGGCCCCCTTTCCTGTAACAGGCACTCACTGATCTGTGCTGGGTCACTACAGCTTAGCTTTACTTTTCTAGAATTTCACACCCATGGAATAATTTGGCATGTCCTCTCTTGTGTTTGATTTCTTTTGCTCAGAATAATGTTGGTTGAGATTCACGCATGTAGTTGCGTGTACCAGGGGTTCATTCTGCTTTACTGCCAAGCTGTATCCCATCGTACGGATGCACCGGGTTGCTTATCCACTCTCCTGTTGATGATGGACAGCTGGGCTGTCTCCAGTTTTCAACTATGAGAGGTAAGGCAGCTGTGAACACTTGCACGCAAGTCTGTGCAAACAGGTGTCACAGGAACGGGGACCCGATCCAGACCCCAAGAGAGGGTTCTTGGATCTCGCACAAGGAAGAACTTGCCCTGTGGGCAAGTCCACAGGGCAAAGCGAAAGTAAGTTTATTAGGAAAGTAAAAGAATAAAAGAATGGCTTCTTCATAGAACAGCCCCAGCTGGTGGTTGCCCATTTTTATGGTTATGTTTTGATGATATGCTAAACAAAGGGTGGATTATTCATGCCTCACCTTTTTAGACCGCGTAGGGTAGCTTCCTGATGTTGCCATGGCATTTGTAAACTGTCATGGCGCTGGTGGGAGTGTAGCAGTGAGGACGACCAGAGGTCACTCTTGTCACCATCTTGGTTTTGGCGGGTTCTGGCGGCTCCTTTACTGCAGCCTGTTTTATCAGCAAGATCTTTATGACCTGAATCTTGTGCTGACCTCCTATCTGATTCTGTGAGTTAGCATGTCTTAACTGTCTGGGAATACAGAGCAGTAAGTCTCAGCCTCATTTTACCTAGCCCTATTCAAGATGGAGTTGCCCTGGTTTACATGCCTCTGATATAGGGACATATCTATATGTTGTCACGTCTCTTGGGTATACCTAACAGTGGAATTGTGGATTACCAACTGGCATTGTATGAACTATATAATATGAGGTATTATGCAGGTAAGCTCCAGGAGGACAGGGACTTTGTTCATGACAGGATGTGCATGGTGCTCAGCACGCACATGGCACGTGGCCAGTGCTGCAAGTCCAGCTGAATGAATACAAACCAGCCAGCCTGATTGCCAAACATAAGGGCTACACCCAGGAATTTGTTGTTCTGCCTCCTCCCCATCCATAGGCTCCTACTGGGGTTCCTGGCAGGCATGGGGGCTGGGAGGGGAGAGAAATTGGGGGAGGGGCCTGGACACTTTTGTGAACCCCATTGGGGTTGACAAAGGAGAAAAGTCACCACAGTTACGCCAGGGGTCTCTATCCCACACCTGAAATCTCCCTTAGGGCTTCTTGTGATGCTGAGATGGGGCAGCTGTGTCTCTAGCCCCACTCTTCTCCCTTGATGAAACTGCCTTTGCAGAAATTATAACAGTGAGAAAGTTAGGACAGTCAGAGAGACCCAAGCTAACCAATCCCTATCTTGCCTTCACCTCTAAGCTGCCCTTAGGCATTCCTGGGCTTGGGCCAAGCTAACTTTGGAGACATTTAGTTTACAGTTTAAAGGATAATAGCCCATCTCCCAAACTAAACCGCCTTTGTAAAGCTAATGAAAGGTTAGGAGGATGAGAAGAGCCTCTATTCTGCTGCGGAGTAGCTGCAAACGTTATCAGCCATTATTTGGAGGTTGCAAGATCTGCAACCTTCCCAGTTAATCCTGCGGATAACATCACTCTTGTAGAGTTTAAAATGGACTTTTTGAGATGAATTTTCAGTTTTTTACATTTTTCTTTTTCTTTTTTTTTTTTTTTGAGACAGAGTTTTGCTCTTGTTGCTCAGGCTGGAGTGCAATGGCACAATCTCTGCTCACCGCAACCTCCGCCTCCAGGGTTCAAGAGATTCTCCTGCCTCAGCCTGCAGAGTAGCTGGGATTACAGGCATGCACCACCAAGCCCGGCTAATCTTGTATTTTTAGTAGAGACTGGTTTTCGCCATGTTGGTCATGCTGGTCTCAAACTCCCAACCTTAGGTGATCCGCCTGCCTTAGCCTCCCAAAGTGCTGGGATTACAGGCGTGAGCCACCATGCCCAGCCATGGTTTTTGCATTTCTTACTACCAATGGCTGGAGCATGGGGGTGCGGGTGAGAACCCAGTCCCGTGGCCCCACCCAGAAGCGAGCTCAGCACCCAGGACAATGTTCCACATCCCTGCGATTGCATCCCCAGCCAATCAACAGCGCCCATCCATTTCCTGGGCTGCCAAACTATCCTTTAAAAACCCTAGCCTCAGAATCTTCAGGGAGGCCGATTTGAGAAAAAATAAAACTCTTGTGTCCAGCCAGCTCTGGGAAATCTGGTTCTAATGCCGGCAACGGGCAAGGTGAACCCGTGGGGCGGTTACATGGGGACCCAGGCTGTCCCCTGCATGGGGGGTTATGCAGGCCCACCCCTTCCCCTTCTCCTTCCCACCCCCGAGCGGCCTCCAGGATGCACTCGCGTGTGGACACCTGGGCCGCGTGTCCAAGCTCTGTCCATATCTTCTGCCAACAGCTGCCCCTTGCTCTTCGGGGCTCCCGGGGCCGCGGGAAGGGACCGGGGTTGCCAGGGTAGGGGGTGTGGGTGGACTTTTGAGCACTGCACCGTTTAGGGATCTGTAGTCTTTGAGGTCAGTGGGCGTTGGTGTCTTTGTGTGTCTGTGAATCTGTCGCGTCGGTGGTTCCAGGCCCGGTGGCGCTGCAGACCCCGGGAGGCCGCCCTCCGTCTTCAGGTAGCGCCCGCCGCCTGCCGGCGCCTGGGAGGAGACGGTGGGAAAATCGCGGCAGCGGCGAGTCCGGCCTGCCCTTCCCGGCCCCGCAGGGGGCGCCCGCGTTCCGCGAAGAGCGGCTGAGGCCCCAGAGACCACGCTCGGGCCGCCGGATGCCCAGAGCCCCCGGGAAAGGGAAACTGAGGCCCGGGGAGGAGAAGGGAGGCTACTCAGACCTCCTAAATGCCAGCCCCAAATTCCACAGCACCAAGCCTGTCTCTAGCCTTAGGAAATGCAGTGGGAGTGCGGTTCTCTACCTGGGCTGCGCAGGCTGGCTCGGAGGCGGGGGACTGGACCCGATGACCTCTGTCAGTCCCCTGAGAGCCTTGCCAGCTGCGGGGAGGCCCGCCAGCTCAGGGGCGAGGTGTGGAGGGCAGGGCTGCCGGGACTTGGCCCTCTGGAAGACGCTTACTGTGAGGCACAGGCTGAGGACGCATTTATTCACCCGTAGAATGGGCGTGTAGGGCACAGGCCCGTTCAGTTCTCTCCCTTGCTTTCGGCTTTGTCCTAGCGCAGGTCGGAAGCTTAAGGGGAGGCTGGGCCAGCGTCCTGGGGAGCCCGCCCTTGCGCTCTCCAGACACGACCACTTCCAGACCCTGCTCATTCCAGGACCTGCCTTCTGGACCATGGGATGGTCATCGAGCCTGCAGCATCCTTACCTAAGCAGCCCGACTCAAAACGATGAGTTAGACCAATCGGTTATTGCTCTCCTGTTCTTCTAGAAATGTATACCAACACCCCCCCGCGCAGTGGCGCACGCCTGTAATCCCCGCACTTTGGGAGGCCGAGGAGGGCAGATCACGAGGTCAGGAGATGGAGACCATCCTGGCCAACATGGTGAAACCCCGTCTCTACTAAAAACGCAAAAATTAGCTGGGTGTGGTGGCGCGTGCCTGTAATCCCAGCTATTCAGGAGGCTAAGGGAAGAGAATCGTTTGAACCCAGGAGGCGGAGGTTGCAGTGAGACGAGATCGCCCTGCACTCCAGCCTGGCTACAGAGTGAGACTCCATCTCAAAAAAAAAAAAAAAAAAAAAAGAGAGAGAGAGGGAAAGAGAGAAATATATACCAACACCCATTGTATGCCTGGCCTTGTTGTGCTGGGTGCTGGGGAGAGAGCAGTAAAGAGAAAAGTGAGGCTCTGCCCCCAGGGACCCCACCATCCAGAAAGAGGAGGCTCCCTGACAAGCAAGCAAACAGTAAACAATTACAAAGTCCTGTGAAGGAAACCAAGAAAGGGCAGACAGAATGGATGACTGAGGAGGGGGAGGCTGCTGTTAGCTGGAGCTGTCAGGGGAGGTCCCTCTAATGAGGCAGCATTTAAACCAGGAGCTGAAAGATGAGATGAAGCCAGCCATGCAGAGGCGAGGCCAGTGGAAAGGGTGAACTAGGGCAAGGAAAACAATCAGACTCATCCTTTTAAAAGCTCCTCGGGCTGCTGGGTGGAGAGTGGGCTGGGACAGGGCATGAAGTGAAGTCCAAAGGCCAGAGAGGATGCTGTTGTCATGAATCAGGGGACAGGTGCTGGGGGCTCAGATCAGGGTGGTGGCCATGGAGGTGGAGGATTCTGGATGTACTATAAAGTAGGGTTGGCTGGGCGTGGTGGCTCACTCCTGTAATCCCAGCACTTTGGGAGGCGAAGGTGGGTGGATCACCTGAGGTCAGGAGTTCTAGACCAGCCTGGCCAACAAGGTGAATCCCAGCCTCTACTAAAAACACAAAAATTAGCCAGATGCGGTGGCGCGCATCTATAATCCCAGCTACTCAGGAGGCTGAGGCAGGAGAATTGCTTGAACCCAAGAGGCAGAGATTGCAGTGATCCAAGACTGTGCCGCTGCACTCCAGCCTGGGCAACAGAGTGAAACTGTGTCTCAAAAAAATAAAAATAAAAATAAATAAAATAAAAAATATGGTTTATTTAATTAATTTATAAAATAAAATAAAATCAGGACTTGCTGTTAGATGCAAGGTAGGGAACAAGGAGAAATCCAGGAGCACGCCTTGAAACTTTGGGTAGCGGGAAGTGCCCTTTACCAAGGTGGGGAAGGGTCTGAGAAACTCGGGATGGGGTGTCTGGGATCGCAGGACGGAGTCCAGCCCTCCCTACATATCCCCTGCCTTTGCGGGTGGGTTGTGATTCTGAACTCAAGGATTGCGGCTTCCAAACTTGGCCCAGCCTCCGTATTGGCGGGCAGCGTTGGTCAGTATGATTCCCAGGTCCGGATCTTCTGACACAGAAGCTCTCAGGTGGCCCCTAGGTGGGAGTCCCTGCCCCAGAGCCCAGTAGTGGTTTTCCCACTGGGACTGTGGTGACCCCTGTCCTCCTCTGTAGTGGCCAGACCCCGGTGACGGAAGAGGCAGTGGCGAGAGAGTTTGGAGGGAGACCCCAGAGACACACATGTGCAGAGGCTGCTGGAGAGTCAGAGGCACCGAGAAATGCCAGAGAAAAACAAGCCACCTTTTAATTCTGACCTCATTTCTAAATGATCACAGCTACCAAGGAAGATATTAATTTGCCTCCTGGGAATTGGTTGGCGAGAGCACCAAGAGAAACTGGCAAGCAAAACAGGACACAGAGGCTCAAGTCCTTGCACTAGGTACTTGCGGTGGTGAAGGTGGGGAGAGCTGGGGCTCTGAGGGTCCCTTGGGACCCTCAGATCACTCTAAGGTAAGTCAGGCAGCTGCTGGCAATCCAGTTTATTCTGAACCCATCCCATGAGAGGGGCTCAAATGGCCAAAATGTGTTCCTTACCTTGACAGGCTTGGGAGGTCCATGGAACATTCTTTCACCCACCTTCTTCACCTGGGGGTCATCGTTTAGGTCTCCCCACAAGCATTACTTCTCCAGGGAAGGCCCTTTCTCCCCATTCCTGGGTCACATCCCCAGTGTGAACACCCACTTGGGCTTCTCTTTCCACCTGCCGGGCTATTGCATGCATGATGTACTTTCTCCCAGCAAGGCAGATCTGCTGTCTCTTTTTTACAGATGAGGGTGCTAAAGTTCAGAGAGTTTATGCAATTTGCCCAGGGTCACACAGCTGGCACGTGGCCTCGAACTTCTGTGGCTGCCACAGATACAGAAAACATTGCCTAGATCCTTTGTTATAGTTGAACACCACTTAACAACAGAAAACTATGGCTACCCGAAAGGATCAGAGGAAGCCTCTCTAAGGACCAAATAAATATCAGTGCCAGGGATGAGGTAGGGATTCTGTTCTGGATGCCACATCCACTTGGAGACAGGGCTCCCAGAGGCCAACCTCAGCTGAACAGAGCCCTCCCCTTCCCCAAAGTCAGCTGTTTCTCTGTCCCTGGAAATGCCTCTGAAATGTCAATTGTCAGCTACCCCCCACCTCTCCCTCCTCCTACGAGCCATGTAACAGCTCAAATATATTATACATATTAAAAGAATATATTCTCTGGCAGCCCTGAAGGGGATAATGAAACCTATATATATACATATATATATATATATATATATATATATATATATATATTTATACACAATGGATTGGCTCAAAATGCTCTGAATATCCCTCCAGCTGTGGCAACCCTTTGAAATATGACACTTGAACAACACCTCCCCCACTGGCGGCTGGCGGGAGACATTAAAGATTTAAAAAAAGGGAAGGAAGGAAGGAGACGAAGGAGAAGAAAAGGGAGGCAGCTGCTCTTGCCTTTGGCTGTGAAGCAGCAAACTGTGTTTAAATATTAAAACCACCCATCACCCGGCCCAGCTGTCCGCCCCCTTCCGTGGCCCGAGTTCTTGCCAGGGTCTCCTGTGGCTCAGAATGGCTAGGGGTGCCACACAGATCTAACCCCCAACCCCGGGGAGGCAGGCAGAGGTTGGGAGGTTGGAGGGGGAGGCTCCCCTTCCGATCTCAGATTCTGCGCTTGTCTAGGCTTGGCTGGGAAAAGGGATCTGAGGTGGGAGTTGGGTGGGGGGCGTCTGCTGGGTTTGAGGCAGAAGATATGGGTTTGGATCCTGACTCTGCTGCTTAGACATTGTGTGAACTTGACCTTGGGGAAATCCCTCCCCAGCTGGGAGCTGCAATAACCTCATCTATACTGTAAGAGATTTAAACTTGATAGTGGGACTTGAGGAGTCTATGAATCCTCAAAAACTACATGCCAAATTGGGGTGAGGTCAAGGGAGTCACAGTCTCGCTGGAGTGACTGACCCCTCTTGGAGTGTTCAGACCATTATTTCCATCTCAACGCTGCTGTTTTAGGGCTCCAGGTAGGGCCTGATTTCCTCTGCATCCCAGTTCCTGCAGGAGAGGCACTTTGTAAACGTTTGTTAATGATCAGAGATATGCAAAGTACACCTTGTTCCAACACTATAATTAAAGTTGACCAGAAGTGACATGGGTTATCTTGTAAGGTGGTGAGCTCCCTGCCACTGAAGGAATTCAAACAGAGGCTGGATGAACTCTTTCTGGGGACGTTGTAAGGGATACTTAAGCATTTGACAGGGTTTGGCTGTGAGATCCCTTCTGATCCCAAATTTCTTATAATTTAAATTTTTTTTTTAACTTTTAAGTTCAGGGTTGCAGGTTACATGGTTTGTTATATAGGTAAACTGGTGTCACAGGAGTTTGCTGCACTGATTACTTAATCACCCAGGTATTAAGCCTAGTACCCACTAGTTATTTTTCCTGATCCTCTCCCTCCTCCCAACCACCACCCTCCAGTAAGCACCAGTCGTCTATTACTCCCCCTCTATGTGTCCATGTGTTCTCATCATTTAGCTCACTTATAATTGAGAACATACAATATTTGGTTTTCTGTTCCTGTGTTAGTTTGCTAAGGATAATGATCTCCAGCTCCATCCATGTTCCATCAAAGGACATGATCTCATTCTTTTTTATGGCTGCATAGTATTCCATGGTGCCTATGTACCACATTTTCTTTATCCAGTCTATTGTTGGTGGGCAGATAATTTTCATTTTTTATGATTGAGGGCTACACAGAACTTCAACTATACTGAGGAGAGGAAGTGGGAGAGCAGTTTGGGGTTTCTGTATATTCTACCAGAGTGTAAAGTGGCAGGCGTGTGGCTTTGCCTTCCAGGTACCTCTCAAGGTGGTGTGAAGTGATTCCAGGGTTCAAAGACACATATTTTACTATGCCATAATGCCTAAGCTCACACTAAACACTTTTGATCATCTGCTCAACTGAAAAGGCAGAGATTTGTTTCTCTTCTTTTTGAGATAAGGTCTCCTGTCACCCAGGCTAGAGTGCAGTGGTGCAATCATTACTCACTACAGTCTCGATTTCCCAGGCTCAGGTGATCCTCCCACCTCGGCCTCCCAAGGAGCTGGGACCACAGGTGCATGCCACCATGCCCGGCAAATTTTGTATTTTTTTGTAGAGAGGGGTTCTGCCATGTGGCCCAGGCAGGTCTCAATCTCCTGGGCTCAAGTGATCTGCCCACTCTGGCCTCCCAAAATGATAGGATTATAGGTGTGAGCCACTGTGTCTGGCTGGATTTGCTTCTTCCCTGGAGGACGAGCTGACTGGACTGCACTCACTGAGAGAGGGATGGTTTCCAGCATGGGCTGTCTCTAAAGGATTAGCAAGGGGAATTTTGTCTTTTTTTAAAATTATATTTTTATTATTATGGGTACATAATAGGCGTGATAGATTTATGGGGTACATGCAATGTTTTGATGTAGGCATACAATGTGCAATAGTCACATCAGGGTTATCGAGGTATCTGTCACCTGAAGCATTTATCATTTCTTTGTGTACGGAATATTCCATTTCTACTCTTTTGGTTATTTTTAAATATACGATAAATTATTTTTGACTATAGTCACCCTATTGTGCTACTAGATGTATTTCTTCTTCTTCTTTTTTTTTGTTTTTTGAGAGGAGTCTCTCTCTGTCATCCAGGCTGGAGTGCAGTGGCGCGATCTCGGCTCACTGCAACCTCTGCCTCCCAGGTTCAAGCAATTCTCCTGCCTTAGCTTCTTGTTATTTCTTCTTTCCATGTTTTCGTACCCGTTAACCATCTTCACTTCCCCTGCCTCGCTGCAACCCTTCCCAGCCTCTGGTAACTGTCACTCTTCTCTCTGTCTCCATAAGTTCAATTGTTTTCACTTTCAGCTCCCGTATATGAGTGAGAACATGCAAAGTTTGTCTTTCTGTGCCTGGCTTATTTCACTTAACATAATGTCCTCCAGTCCTATCCATGTTGTTGCAAATGGCGGGATTGTATTCTTTCTTATGGCAGGATAATATTCCATTGCATCTATGTACTGGCAAAGGAGATTTTGACTACACCAGACTGGGATATTTGCTCACCTTTTAACTCTAGAAGCAAATCCCTGAATAAGATGTGATTTCCCTAATTGGGATGCTCCAAGTCTAAAATTCAGGAGTCTTAAGGTTTCAGGATTTCAGAATCCAAAGTTTCTATAGCATGAAGTTTCTGAAAGTCAATATTTCTGAGATATTATGAGTCGAGAAATCTTTAAGAGGTAGTTCAAGATCAGACTTTCTATGAGGAATGTATGTTAGGTGCTAAGGAATGAATGTGAAACTTTTCAAGGCAAACTACCTGCAGAAAATAAATCTATAAAAAGACCATGTGCAAAAAGCAATGTGATTTCACTTGTACAACTTAGAAAAAGACAAAATAGTTTCTCTGTTGACAGGACTGGAGCTCAGGTGCGAGTTTGGTAAAGGGATGGAGTCTGTTGCATGCTGGTAAACTACCTCTCCAAATAATTCTGGGGTCTGTAGTGTTTGTCAATTTCCATGGTGTAAACACTCCCACCACAATCGATTTCAAGTTGCCAGCAGTTTAACAATTAGTTCTCAAAGTTCTTGAAAATCTAACAGTTTCCCTCTTATGACCTAGCAAAAGCTGGCTGGTCAGTCTTCTGCAATTGGACCTGGAAGACTCAGGGGGGTTGTGGCTTTGAGGGCAATTGTTCAAGCGAGAAGAGGGCTGTGAGGATCTCAAGATGACATTGGGATCCTGATGGGAAGGTTTCCTGTTTCTGGAGGAAGGAAGCAGAGGGCTACTTTTCCTCCTAGGGGCCAGGGATGCATGGAAGGGCAGAAGTAGGGGCTCCCGGCCATGGAGACTGGGAGGGCAGCTAGGTGGTGGGGCTGATTAGGAAGGGCAGCAACTGTCCCTTCACCTGGCTCACCCTTCACTGCAAGTGGACATTCACCTATTTCCTCACACGTTTTTTTTTTTTAGACAGAGTCTTGCTCTGTCACCCAGGCTGGGGTGCAGTGGTGCAATCATGACTCACTGCAACCTCTGCCTTCCAGGTTCACACAATTCTCCTGCCTCAGCCTCCGGAGTCGCTGGGATTACAGGTGCGTGCCTCCACGCCCACTAATTTTTGTATTTCTTTCATAGAGATGGAGTTTTACCATGTTGGCCAGGCTTGTCTCAAACTCCTGCCCTCAGGTGATCTACCTGCCTCTGCCTCCCAAAGTGCTGTGATTACAGGCATGAGCCACCAGGCCCGGCCCCCTCACACAGTTATTTCATGAAGATTTATGGAAAGCAGAGATCATTATGCTCATTTTGCTGATGAGGAAATTAAGACCCAGACAGGCAAAGGTATTTGTTTCCGGTCACATAGTTGCCAGTAAATAAAATGATAGTAGCTCAAGAGCATTTGCTCTGAGCCAGGTCTGTGCTAAATAGCTTGACTTGTTGCTTAGGTTGGGGTCCTTGGAAGCAGATCCTGAGATGAACATCCCAGAGTGAGAGATTTATTCAAAGGTGTGCCCAAATAAGAGGGAGGGTGTAGAATAGGGAAGGGGAGGAATCCAAGCAAGAATGCGAGTTCAGGCAATGCCCTAGCCTCAGCCTAATGGGGTGTGGGTCTGGAGCACCCCAGAATTTGTTCCAGCTGGAAGCAAAAGAGCTGGGCGTTCACACTCCTCTGTTAGTCATTGGCTGGGGGCCGCTCTAGGGGCACCTTGGCTCCCAGGCCCCTCAGGCACAGGTCTCAGGTCAAGCCTCTGAATAAGGATCTCTCTTTCTTTCTTTCTCTCTTTCTTTTCTTTTTGTCAGAGTTTCACTCTTGTTGCCCAGGCTGGAGTGCAATGGTGACATCTCAGCTCACTGCAACCTCTACCTCCCGGGTCCGAGTAGCTGGGATTACAGGCATGTGTCACCACGTGTGGCTAATTTTGTATTTTTAGTAGAGACAGGGTTTCTCTATGTTGGTCAGGCTGGTCTTGAAATCCTGACCTCAGGTAATCCACCTGCCTCAGCCTCCCAAAGTGCTGGGATTACAGGCGTGAGCCACTGCTTCAGGTCTTTTTCTTTCTTTCTTTCTTTCTTTCTTTCTTTCTTTCTTTCTTTCTTTCTTTCTTTCTTTCTTTCTTTCTTTCTTCTTTCTTTCTCCTTCCTTCCTTCCTTCCTTCCTTCCTTCCTTCCTCCCTCCCTCCCTCCCTCCCTCCCTCCTCCTTTCCCTCCCTTTCCTCCCTCCCTCCCTCCCTCCCTCCCTCCCTCCTCCTTTCCCTCCCTTCCC
>CAUYLG010001817.1:0-21023 GCA_963573385.1 Cacajao melanocephalus | reverse complement strand
GTAGGACTGCTGAGGTCCACTCCAGGCCCTGCTTGCCTGGGGATCACCTGCAGCAGCTGCAGAACAGTAAGGGTTGCTACCAGTTTCTTCTTCTGCTATCTTTGTCCCAGAAGGATACCTGCCTAAATGTCAGTCTGATCTGTCCTTTATGAGGTGACTCTTTGGCTATACGGCGGTCAGGGAGCTGCTTGAGGAGACAGTCTGTCCTTTATAGGAGCTCAAGTGCTGAACTGCGAGCTCCATTGTTCATTCAGAGCTGCTGGGCAGGTACGTTTAAGTCTGCTGCAGCAGGACTCATAAACCCCTTCTTATTTCCCAGGTGTTCTGTCTCAGGTAGTTAGGGCTTTATTTATGAGTTTCCATTGTGCTGCTGTCTTTTTTTTTCAGGGCTGCCCTGCCCAACCAGGAGGCAGCCTATTCACTGTCTGCCTGCCTAGGCTTTACTGGGCTGCTGTGGGCTCCGCCCAGCTGCCGTGTGAACTTCCTTGCAGTCCTGTTTATATGGGTGTAGTTAGAACTGCCTCGGCAGTGGCGGTTCGCCTCTGTAATGGCGGTCTCTATGTAATGGCAGGTTGCCTCGGCAACAGCGGGTTGCCTTGGTAACGGCGAGTTACCTTGGTAACCAAGCTGCCTCAGCAATGGTGGACTGCCTCCGTAGCGGTGGAGTGCCTTGGTAATGGCGGACGCCCCTCCCCCACAAAACTGGACCATCCCAGGTTCAGCTGTGCTTGCTGTGAAACTCTCAACCCTGAGCGTTTCCAATTGCTGTTTTTCTTTTTGTGGGGGTGGGACCAGTTAAGCCTGATCACCTGGCTCCCTGCCTCAGAGCCTTTTTTGTTTTGTTGAAAGATCGACTCTCTCCCAGGTGTTCCAGTCGCCTGATGAAAAGGCGCCGGGATCTGCGTGATTTCCCGTGCGGCGGCCCACTGCGCCGGATGAAACAGCGACGCTGATATTCCTGGTGCTTTTTCGCCCGGGAATCTCCTGGCCTGGCTCCCTGTTTCAGACCCCTTTTTAATCGGATGCATGGGCGATTCTGCCTTGCCGAAGCTCCACTTGCCAGCTAGAAGGGAGACCCCGACTAGTGTATTTTGTATGGAGAACTGCCACGCCGGGGCGCCGGCAAAACCGCCTCGCCGGCCAAAAGCCGCGCTGGTGACCCCTAGGGCTTCTCCGCCTGGGAATCTCCTAGTCTGTGGGCAATAAAAATCCGTCTGGAAATGCGGCGTCCACTCACCCTCTGCGCTTTCAGTGGGAGCTGCAATCCTGAGCTGTTCCTAGTCGGCCATCTTGGATCACCACCTTTTTCTTTTCTTTTTTTTTTTTTTGACAGCTTCTCACTCTGTTGCCCAGGCTGGAGTGCAGTCGCATGACCCCGGCTCACTGCAACCTCTACTTCTCAAGTTCAAACGATTCTCCTGCCTCGGCCTCCCAAGTAGCTGGGGTTACAGGTACCTGCCACCACACCTAGCTAATTTCTTTTTTGTGTGTGTCTTTAGTAGAGATGGGGTTTCACCTTGTTGGCCAGCATGGTCTTGAACTTCTGACCTCAGTTGATATGCCCACCTCAGTCTCCCAAAGTGCTGGGATTACAGGCGTGAGCCACTGCACCTGGCCTATTGTCTTATTTTCTTATTGTCTTTATTGTCTGTTGTATAGGGAGACAACAGGTGGGTAAACCAATCGTGTCTAGGAGAGGACACAGTCAGAACAAAGGTCCTGTGGCAGGAACATGCCTGTGTGTTAGAGGAACAGCAAGGCAGAAGCCGGGGGGATGTGATGGGGTGAACAACAGGGAGGATGTGAGGAGAAGAATGTGGGGTACCTTGTAAGATTTGAACCTGTAGGGACATTAGGGTATAAAATTTAAATTTCCAAGGGCAAAGTTTCAATAACATAAAAATATAAATTTACAAATGTATAAAACTCTACGAAATGATGATATGGAAGTACTAACCTCCAAATTTCTATATCTCTAAGACTTTAAACATTTAACTTCAAACATTTCAGTCTTAAATGCTTAGTCTTACATTTAAAAACTTTAAGCTTCTAAGTTTCTGAAATTCTAAGACTCAAGACTACAGTTGTAAGTCTCTGTCTGGCATGTGTAAGGTGTAAGACTTTAAGTTTCCAAGTTCCTAAAATTTCTAGATTCAAAGTCTGTTTTAAAGCTGTAATAGCTTACACTTTTACGGTTTCTATATTCATCTATAAAGGCGTAACAGTTTATACTTTTACCATTTCTATAGTCATCTATAGATAAAAGTAAATCCTGTGAAATAATGCTTGTTTCTTTGTTTGTTTTTGTCCTCAATGTCTGCAGATTGGTTTAAAGTTGCAGGGACTAGAGGTTGAGAAGATGAGAGAAAAGGACCAGGGGAAGAAGAGGAGGTACCTGGAGCATCTTGATGAGAAAGCAATCAATGAAGTCCCGGGGGTTTTGGTGGTCAAAGGATGCTTCATTGATTTTGACCCTGGAGGCAATGAAGTCCTTGAGCTCTTCTACCAAGTAGTAGATGCGATTGTGTCTTCCTGACAAATACTGCATGATTCCAGAGTACATGTCATATAGCTGTGGGAATAGGCAAGGGGGCTTTGTCAGTGATGGGTGCCAAGGGCCAGCATGGGCTGAGGCTGGAGTTGGACAGCTGGCCTCAAAGCCCACTGCCGGGTCTAAGAATCAGGTGAGGCCCTTTTGCTTCCTGGAAGTTGGGTCATATTGAGACAGTAGTTCCCCCTTAACCCCGGTTTTGCCTTCCACCATTTCAGTTGTGTGCAGCCAACTGCAGTCTAAAAATATTACATATAAGAAGATATTTTGAGAGAGAAAGAGTACATTCACATAACTTTTTTAGAATATATTGTTATAATTGTTCTATTTTATTGCTTATGAATGCCAGTCTCTTATTGTACTCAATTTATAAATTAAATTTTATCATGATATATAGATATCAGAAAAGCACTATCTATGGAATTTGGTACTACCCATGGCTTGAGGCATCCACTGGGGGTCTTGAACATTTCCCCCAGCAATGAGGGGAACTACTGTACTCACCTCCCAGGGGTGTGGGGAGGATCGAGTGGGGTATAGGAAGGTGCTTAGTTAACGGGTTGGTATGTGGGCAGAGAGGTGGCTGGGTGGGCACCTGTGTCCAGGGAGTGCTCATCTCAATGAAACTCTCATTGACCAACCGCACCAGCTTCAGGAACTGCTTGTCCTCATAGTCAAAGTGACTTCCAAAGACAATGGAACTGATGACGCTGGAGACGCTGCAGCTCAGAAAGACGGTGGGGTCGATGGGGACACCTGGGCAGTGGAAATTGTTTATGTTGGAGGCGATGATCATGAATATGGGGTGCGGAATCACAGTCTCGCATCTGAGTCCCAGCTCTACTACTTAATTGCATGTGTGAGTCACTGCGTTGTTGTGTTTTGGGTCTAGATTGGCCAATCTGCAAATTGGTTTAGGAACCATTTCATTGGTTCATGAGGCTTCAATATCATTATCCATAAAATAATTAGCACAATGCCTGGCATATAGTAAGCACAGTTGAGCTTAATCATTATTTTGTATTATTATTACTTAAATGCATTGATGTTAGAGACTTACACATTTGGGGGAAAGTGGGGTAAGCAACACATTACAAAAGTTTCTGAATTCTGTCTAGCTCTACCAATGATTTCATTTGGGCAATTAAAAAATTCCTTCCCTTGGCCTCACCTACACCTTCTGAAAAACAAGATCAGTAAATCTGGGAACAATTTCTCAAGAATAATGTACATATTCACAAATACACAATTTTATGAATAATTTCTGGGGTATGCAAGCATTTGAAGCTTTTATGTAGACGCTGTTAATCACCCATGTAGAACAGGCAAGGATCCTCTGATGTAGAGAAAATGTGTCTCTAGTTCTACCTCTAATCTATTTTTCTGTTTTTTTTTTTTTTCCCCTCTCTCTAAGTCTTTTCTCTGTAGACCTCAGTGTTTCCAAACCTTATTTTTTGGTGGGACTGAACTCCTTAAAAACATAATGAAACAAGTATAGAGTTTCAGATTTGCAAAATGAAGTTCAAAAGATTTTTTTTCACAGCAACATAAATATGCTCAACACTACTGAACTGGACACTTAAAATGGTGAATATGGTAAATTTTATATTATGTATTTTTTTTACAACAATACAAATATAAAAATGTAATGAAATTTGACCCTGTATTCAAGAAAAGTCATGAAGTCACATGTCACCGAAATCTGCTTAGGATATCAAGAGCTCACAGACCCCTTGAGATCCACTGATTAATGTTTCTAGATAAGTGGTCTCTAAGGGTCTTCCATGTTAACTGCTTTTTTGTTTTTTGTTTTTTTGTTTTGTTTGTTTTGAGATGGACTCTCGCTCTGTCGCCCAGGCTGGAGTGCAGTGGCACAATCACAGCTCACTGCAACCTCGGCCTGCCAGGTTCAAACAGCTCTCCTGCCTCAGCCTCCCAGTTAGCTGGGATTTCAGGCATGTGCCACCACGCCCAGCTAATTTTTGTATTTTTAGTAACTAGACATGGGGTTTCACCTTGTTGGCCAGGCTGGTCTCGAACTCCTGACCTCGTGGTCTGCCCACCTCGGCCTCCCAAAGTTCTGGGATTACACGCGTGAGCCACTGAGACTGGCTGTTTTTTTTATTTATTTATTTTTTATTTTTTAAGAGACACAGTCTCACTCTGTCTCCTGTCTCCCATACTGAAGTACAATGGCATGATCATAGCTCACTGCAGCCTTGAACTCCTGGGCTCAAGCAACCTCCCATGTCAGGCCCCAAAGCAGTTGGCACTACAGGCGTGTGCCAGCCACATGCCCAGCTCATGCAAACTCTTAATATGGAAGCTGGCCAGAAATCTCGGTGGATTCTTAATATTTTCCCTCTTCTCCCATTCCAGAGGTTTCTCCCACCAAAGCCCATTCTCACGACTGAGGACTTCATAACCACCCAGTCACCCAGTAGCCCTTTCCCTTGTGACCCCCCATACCCTTGGTCTTCCGGAACTCCTCCAGTAGGTAGCCGGCCTCCTCCTGAATTCGCTCCTCAATGCTCCGCTTTCCCATCCCAAAGTCCCAAAGAACGGTCAGGGAGAAGCGTCGGAGACTCTTCCATTGGTCTCCATTGGACAGAGCCACACCTGCCAGGATCTCAGTCTCAGGCTTCTGCCTCCCCTCCCCTCCCGTGTTCAACTCTGTGCTAGACAGTGATGGGGACAGATTATGAAAGCTCTAGACTCTGCTGTCAGGGAAGCCACTCCCAACCTTCAAGGCTCATTCAAGAGAGAAAGGTTCCCTCCCTGCAGGATCCTCAAAAATAAGAAAAGTCCAGATTGAGGTGGAGTAAAAGGGAATCAGTCTAGGAATGATAAGGGAAGATCATAGAGTGTTTCTTATAGGAAAGAGAGGTAGACCTGTATAAATTAAAAAAAAATAACTGAGTGAATGCATAGCAAGGTGGAGGGATGTATTGATAGAGTGCCATATAGAGTGCCCTGGAATGGGGATATTAATTCTATTTTCTATATAATACTTGTATTCTCTGGACACATACACATATGTGTACACAGAAGCTCACACTTGTACATCGATATACCTATACAAAAGGACTTACCATGTAGTAAGAAGCATTTAGAAATTACCAAATGTATGGACTGACGAGAGTCTTATAGCAATGCATTAGATCTAATGAAATTATTTTGCTTTATTGATGAATGGAAGGAAGAGTTTATGACTGGAATGATGGATGGATGGAGGACTTAATAGATGGGTGGATGGGTAATGGATGGATGGTTTGAGATAGATGGATAACGGTTGGAGGGTGGATAGAAAGATTGATAGATGTATGAACAATGGAAGCACTAATGAATAGATGGAATGATGGATAGATGAACAAATAGAAAGTTAATTGACAGATGTATAGACAATAGAGTGAAAGATATTTTTATAGAAAGAATAATGAATGGATTTTCTAATGAATATGGATCAATGGACAGAAGGAAGAAAAGGTGACAGATAGATAGATAGATAGATAGACTAGATAGAATGTGGTAAGCCTTCTTGAAGGATGTGGGTGGTTAGAGATGGATGCATGGGAAAAAGAGATCTACCTAAATGAAGGAGGCAGAGACCTATGGGTTAGGTATGTGCACGCGTGTAGAAAGATGAGAAATAAGGCTGGCTATGAGGGCTTCAGTAGGTGCATAAAGAATATCACTAATCCATTAAAAGTAAGAGCAGAAATAACACAGAAAACAATAGAGTCAGAGGACATGGATTCAAAATAAAGTGGTTCTACCACTTACTGCGTGGCATTATCTAACATTTATCTTAGCTTTTTCATTTATAACATTAGTATAGTGTTAACAGCTCTCTGAAGGGAATCAATGCATTAAGTCATGTAAAGCGCTTACCAAAGAACCTGGCACATAGGCAATGAATTTCAGTCATTTCTGGTTTTACTGTTTTTGCTGTCATTGCTACCTACCATGACCTTGGAAGTTTCGCTCTACTGAAGCCAACTGTCCATGGCCACTGAAGTTATCCGCTTGGTCCACCAGCGCTTCCTTCACTGCTTCGTGTCCACATAAAACAACCACTGGCCGGGGACCCATGTACGCAGTGAACATAGGGCCATATTTCTCCCTGAGCTTGGAGGGAGGGAAAACACAAGAGGAGGGGGCCGATTGGAGTACCAAGTATAGACCAATCAAGGACTTTAGAGGATGGCGATTTCAGGGGGATATAAACACGGTACTAAGGAATCAAGGTAAATCCTGGGCTTGGAAGGACTGTTGGGAAAGAGGCACAGAAGTCTTGGCTCCTGTCATCCTAGGCGAAAGCTCATCTCTCCCCGCAAGACTTAGTGTCTGCATCTAGAAAATAATGGACCTGGATTAGATAAATTGCAAGATGCATACTCCTGTCTCTGAAATGTTAAATTTCTAGAATCTTAAGACTTCATGATACCAAGTCTCAAAGTGCTAAGACGATCTGAGTCAAAGAGTCCTTGTGTTTAAAAATATAATGTACTCTGATTCCAAAGTCCTGAGGTCATGAGCATCTTATTTCAATGCACTGAGAAGGTGTGTTTCCAACATTTCAGGATTCTGGAATTTCAGAATTCTAAGATTTGCTAAGTCTATGTTTCCAAAAGTCTATCTTTTAGAAGCCTAATGTTCCATGTGAACCTGGCTATAGGATTACTCACTTTTAGCCCTGTAAGGGGAGACAGACAGACTCACCTTCATGAAAGACTGAAAGGGAGCATCAGTTCGAACTTGCAACAGGTTCCCCAGGAAAGGAATTGGTGTGGGACCTGGGGGCAACTTTCCTCCCTTATTCATTCATTTCCAGGCAATGAAGATGAGCAGGCAAGACAAGAAGAGTTCCAGAAACATGGTGACGGCCCCACCCAGTGTGATGGTGCCAGGTTGGCAGGTTCTGTCCTGAGCACGAGATCCTACCTAAATAGGTCCTGGGCGATCAGCTTATACCGAAATCTGAACACCCTGGGATTTAAGATTTCCAGGTTTGAATGTCATCAGGGAAGAGTACTTTATGTGGGGGGTGGTTATATAACCTATAATCTCCCACTTGTATAAAAGTAACTTGAATTCACACAGGGAAATCCTCTGGGGCCATTCCCCTTTCTTCATATTTCCAGTCTCCCTGTCCTTCTCTCTCAGCTCTACAGAATTGAACAAGAGTTTCTTGGTTGGGTGTAAGAGGCAGATTAGTATCTTTTTAGGCTATTGATTTTAGGACCCAGACAATCTGGGTACAAGTGGCAGTTCCATCTTTTCTTTACTGGACAAGTCACTTAACCTCTGGGACTTGTTTCCCCATCTATCAAATAGGGAAATCATGTTTTGTTTATTTCTTTATTGAGACAGAGTCTCACTCTGTCACTCAGGCTGGAGTGCAGTGGTATGATCTCATTTCTCCCAGGTTCAAGCAATTCTCGTGCCTCAGCCTTCCAAGTAGCTAGGACTACAGGTGCACACCACCACGCCCAGCTAATTTTTGTATTTTTGTAGAGACGCGGTTTCACCGTGTTGGCCACGCTGGTCTCAAACTCCCGGCCTCAAGTGATCCACCCGCCTCAGCCTCTCAAAGTGCTGGGTTTACAGGCATGAGCCACCGCAGCTGGCAGACCGTGTTGTTTAGAAAGTCTTGACAGACAACAAGGAAACCTCTTTGTTCCTTATTTAATTAAGGATAACCCTAATTAATCAGTTATTAATTTTTAATTGACAGATAATTGTACATATTTGTGGGGTACAGTGTGATATTTTGATACATGTATGCAATGTATATCAATCAAATTAAGGTAATTATTATATCCACTGCCTAGACATTTATTATTTATTCATGATAAGAACATTCGAAATCCTCTCTTCTCACTATTTGGAAATAAGCAATGTAGTATTGTTTTTTGTGTGTTTTTTAATTTTTTTTTAAAAAAGATGGGGTTTCACCGTGATAGCCAGGCTGGTCTTGAACTCCTGACCTCGGGTGATCCACCCACCTCAGCCTCCCAAAGTGCTAGGATTACAGGCGTGAGCCACCGCACCTGGCCGCAATGTAGTATTGTTAACTATAGTCACCCTACTGTGTAATGTAACACTAGAATGTTAATTAGGAAAGTAAGCGGAAGATTTAGAAAACAAGAGAAATAAATCAATGGAAAGGGTTTTATTCAAAAAGTTCTTGTTTTCTACTCAAGATAATGTTAAATAACAATAATCAAAGATTACCTGTGTTGGTGTATCAGAACTTTGCTGTAGCAAATACAAAAAAGAAAAAGAAAAAAAAAACTTTGCTGTTCTGTGTGTGTGTGTGTGTGTGCACGTGTGTCTGTGTGTGTGTGTTTTGAAAGTTTAAGGTGTAGAGATCACCTCTGAACCTGTCTCTCTGGAGGGGAACATCTCCTCTAGAGACATGACCTAGTGATTGTTCTCATTAATAATCTAAAAAGTGGTTCTCTACCTTTTCTGCTCCAAATATTTTCAAATCTTTACTGTCCTGAAACTAACTTCCTGGATATTATATCCTACCCATATATGCTATTTAACAAAATTCAGTGTCCTTCTTATGTGACTGTATTCTCAGACCTGGAAACTGAATCCCTTAAGGTATCTGTAGGTTTGGGGAATGGGGTTTGGCTGGCTGAGCTGAGGCATCCTGTGTCCAGAAGTGGTGGAAATTCTGGGGAAAGTGAGTGACTCACACAGTGCCACCTTTTGTTTCTTGGCTCTGCTGCTAGAATGTCTTTCTTGGAGTAGAGACTCAGCTCAGCCCACCTTCTTTGACTCTTAGCTTTCGCCTTCCCGTCCCATTCTGATCCCCACCACCCAAAACTTAACACCCTTTTTACTAGTCTCTCTCTCTCTTTTTTTTTTTTTTTTTTTTTTTGGTATTTTTAGTAGAGACAAGGTTTCACTGTGTTGGCCAGGCTGGTCTCGAACTTCTGACCTCATGATCCACCCGCCTTGGCTCCCAAAGTGCTGGGATTACAAGCGTGAGCCACCGCGCCCGGCCTTTACTAATCTCTTAACCACCTTGTGGTGGCGGCATGTGTGTGGTGACAGTGATTGGTTGTGAGTCTGGTTTTCCTATTCAGACAGGAAGGGAGAGAGAAAGTACTCTTAGAACGTCTCCCCTAACCATTCCACTTCCAGATAGGAAGCCAGGAGTTGAGGAACTTGAACTAAAAAACAGAAGCAAGTTAAAGAGAAAAAATAATTGCAGAGTACCTGAGGCAGAGAAATTCAGAGCATGGCAGATTATGCCAGGTATTGTGTGATGGAGACAGAGACCAAGATTGAGAGAAAATAGAAGTGCATAGAAACAGAGCCAGAGGGAGATCAAAATAGAGATGAGGCCGGGTGTGGTTACTCACACCTGTAATCCCAGCACTTTGGGAGGCCAAGGCAGGAGGATCACCTGAGGTCAGGAGCTCGAGACCAGCCTGGCCAACATGGTGAAACCCCATCTCTACTAAAAATGCAAAAATTAGCCGGGCATGTTGGCACACACTGTAATCCCAGCTATTTGAGAGGCTGAGGCAGGAGAGTTTCATGAACTCGGGAGGCCGAGGTTGCAGTGAGCCAAGACAGCGCCACTGCATTTCAGCCTGGGTGACAGAGCGAGAGAGAAGAAAGAAAAGAAAGGGAAAGGAAGGAGGATGGGAGGGAGGGAAGGAGAAGAAAGAAAGAAAATTAAATATCCTTCTTGTGTAAGCCCCTTTAAACTGCTGTTTTGGGTCTTCATTATAGCAGTTAACCTGTATCTTATGAAATTTGGCTTCTATGAAGAATGCTTGAAAAATAATTGAACCAAGATAAGTGTTTGTCCAACACCTATCTTGTCCAACGTCAGACCTTTGGCTTCTTTTTTTTTTTTGCTGTGTCTGAGGACCACCCATATATTAATTTAGTGTTTTTTAAAATTGACTCAGTTTTTAAGAATTTAAGTTTATTAACATGAAACTTGGTATTTCTCCCTTTAATGGAAGATCAGCTGTCTTCTATCATAACTAGAAAATACCTGTGTATCAGTTATCTAACACTACATAACAAAGCAGCTCAACAGCTACAGGCTTAAGACAGTTTTGTTAAGACAATTTTGGTTTGTTATTTCCCACAGTTTCTGCGTTATCAGTGCGATTTAATGCCATACTCTCCCACATCCACAGGGAAGTCTTCCCGGTTCTGAAACCTGACCCCAACTTCTTTTCTGCACCTCCTCTCACTCTTAAACTTAAGCTTGGGATTCCAACCTAAACACAGCATGTCAGAGTTTGAAGAGGTCTCTGAAATATTTTTTGGTTCAGAGTTTCTCAAAAGGTATAAAATGCATAATTTGACCCAATTTATACCCATGGAGTATAAATCATCAGTTGGGAGATACTGCAAGATTCCTTGTAAGGAGGATGTATGTATGGATTTGAATGTTACAGATGATCATCATAAATATATGTCACAACTGGGGCAGCACAGATACTGTCTGAAGATGGAGTAGGGCCCTGGAGGCCTCTTTAGTCGCTGAACTATGGGGCTATTGGTAAGAGTGGTCCTGGAGAAGTGGCTGAATCACCTACTTACCAACCACTCTCTATTGGTAAGAGTGGTCCTGGAGAAGTGGCTGAATCACCTGTTTACCAACTGGCCTCATTTGAATGTTTGTCCCTGCAAACCTCACATTGAAATGCGATCCCCAATGTTGGGGGTGGAAACTAATGCGAAGTCTTTGGCTCATGATACAGAAATTACCTGATGCCCTCTTCATGGCAATGAATGAGTTCTTGCTCTATTAGTTACTATGACAGTTGGTTGTTTAAAAGAACTTGGCCATACCCTCTCTCTCGTGCTTCCTCTCTCACCACATGAGCCCTGCACACACTGGCTCTGCTTTGCCTTCTGCTAAGAGTGGAAGCAGCCTGAAGTCCTCACCAGAAGCAGATGCTAGTGGCCATACTTCCTGTACAGCCAGCAGGACTGTAAGTCAAATAAATCTCTTTTTATTATAAATTACTCACCCACAGGTATTGGATAATAACAACACTAAACAAACTAAAACAACCTCTATCAAAAGATACTCTAATAGGCCAGGCGTGGTGGCTCACACCTGTAATCCCAGCACTTTGGGAAGCTGAGACAGGTGGATCGTTTAGGGTTGGGAGTTCGAGACCAGCCTGGCCAACATGGTGAAACCCGTCTCTACTAGAAATACCAAAAAAATAGCTGGGCATGATGACGGGTGCCTGTCGTCCCAACTACTCAGGAGACTGAGGCAGGAGAATCACTTGAACCCAGGAGACAGAGGTTGCAGTGAGCCGAGATAGTGCCACTTGCCACTGCACTCCAGCCTGGGTGACAGATCCAGACCCTGCCTCAAAAAAAAAAAGAAAAAAGAAAAGAAAAAAAAAAAAAAAGAAGCAGCTCTAATAACTCATAGGACCACACCTGTGTACGTGTGGTGAATTTTCTCCTTAAGAAGTTGCCTTCTTCCCAGGACAGGGGCTTCATCAGGGCTCAACACAGAACATGCAGGTGAGGGGCAGGGGCACAGTGGACCTGGCAGAAGAACTGATTATTAAATGTTCGGTAATTATGTGAGCTGATTATGAAACAGTCATTATTAACTAAATTATGCAAACTTTTTTTTGAGAGAGTTTTGCTCTTGTTGCGTGGGCTGGAGTGCAATGGTGCAATCTCGGCTCATTGCAACCTCTACCTCCCAATCGTTCAAACGATTCTCCTGCCTCAGCCTCTCAAGTAGCTGGGATTACAGGCATGCACCACTACACCCCGGTAATTTTGTATTTTTAGTAGAGATGGGGTTTCTCCATGTTGGTCAGGTTGGTCTTGAACTCCTGACCTCAGGTGATCTGCCCACCTCGGCCTCCCAAAGTGCTGGGATTACAGGCGTGAGCCACCGTGCCTGGCCAAGTTATACAAACTTAAAATGGAATATATTACATTTTTAAAAGAAGGTAATAAATGCTCAAGGCTCATCACATCCTAATTATTTTACTATATTTTACCATTATCTGTGCTATGAAGATTGTTGATGTCTATTTGTGTCTGTAAGGGGAAAATACTCTATGATGGTATGTTTTTCCACATGTCTTCCCAACTCCATGTTCAGTGACACCACCTTGGCTGGTTGTTTGAAATTGGCCATAGTGAATGTATTCACAGCACAGAAATCAGAAAACTCTACAAATCGGGTCTTTTTTCCCTAAGAACCAGCGGATAAACATTTACCAGCATGCCCCTGTGGGCGTATTTCCAAATCTCAAGATCTGGGCTTGGGATGACATCAGCAGGTGGCCCAAGGGAGAGTGGGGGAAGTTTTTCAGGAACTCACTGATATCAAGCGGAATTCCACGTGAGTTGGGATCGCTGTGGAAGTCTCCACCTCCCTTTGAGCAAAGGAGATGGAAAAGAAAGGTAGGTTGGGGTTCAGCTGGCTGCAGTGTTCACGTCTTGGATAATGGCATGCAGGGAGCACTCTGTGACTCTGGAGAATGACAGACATGAAGACCATAGAAAAGTAAGCCTCCCTCTGTGAGCCCTTTTTCAATCTGTATTTGGGGGATAACAATAGTACCTTCTGTGTAGCATTGTTTGGGGTGGGTGATGGCATGCATGGAAAGCCCTTAGCACAGACCTTGGCACATGCTCAACCAGTGGAAGGCGTTTAGCATGATTAAATGGTTGCAAAATGGCATGGCCCTAAGAGTCCCTGAAAATGAGGCCTTCGATACTATCTGTGCCTCACTTTCCCCATCTAGAAAATGGGACAAATGGTTGGATTGATCTTCTGAGGTATTTGGGACAATCCAATGAATTGTGACACAGAGCAAGCATTTGATAAGTATTTGTTAACATGAAAATTAAGAGTTTGCATCCCAGAGATAAACCCTACTTAATTGTGATGGACCAAGTTTTTAACATGCTGCTGGATTCGGTTGCTAGCATTTTGTTGAGGATTTTGGCATCTACGTTCATCAAGGATATTGGCCTGGAGTTTTCTTCTTTTTTTTTTCTTTCAGAAAAAAAAAAAAAGACTGGAGTTTTCTTTTTTTGATGTGTCTCTGCCAGGTTTGGGTATCAGAATGGTACCGGCCTCATAGAATGAGCTGGGGGTGAGTCCTTCCTCCTCATGTTTTTGGAATAGTTTCAGTAGAAATGGTACCACCTCTTCCTTAGGCACCTGGTTGAAGTCAGCTGTGAATTCATCCGGTCCTGGGCTTTTTCTGGTCGGTAGGATTTTATTACCAATTCCATTTCAGAACTTGTTATTGCTCTGTTTAGGGATTTAATTTCTCTCTTGTTCAAACTTGGGAGGTTGTACGTTTCCAGGAATTTATCCATTTCTTCTAGGTTTTCTGGTGTACATAGAGATGCTCACAGTAGTCTCTGTGAATTGTTTTGTATTTCAGTGCGTTCCGCGTTAACATTCTCTTTGTCATTATGGTTGTGTTTATTTGGATCTTCTCTCTCTTTTCTTTATCATTCTAGCTGGCAATCTATCTATCTTATTTATTCTTTCAAGTAGCCAATTGCTGGACTTCCCGATCTTTTGTTCAAAGACTGTGGGTGTGGAAAGGAGTGTGATGATTCCTCAAAGAACTAAAAGCAGAACTACCATTCCACCCAGCAATCCCACTGCTAGGTATATACCAAAAGGAATATAAGTCATTCTACCATAAAGACACATGCACGTGTATGTTTACTGCAGCACTGTTCACAATTGCAAATACGTGAAATCAACCTAAATGCCCACTAGTGGTGGACTGGATAAAGAAAATGTTGTACGTATATACCATGGAATACTGTGCAGCCATAAAAAAGAACAAGATCATGTCCTTTGCAGGAACATGGATGAAGCTGGAGGCTGTTATCCTTAGCAAACTAAGGCAGGAATAGAAAACTAAATATTACATGTTCTCACTTAAAAGTGGTAGCTGAATGATGAGAACACGTGAACACATAGAGAGAAACGACAGATACTGGGGCCTACCTGAGGGTGGAGAGTGGGAGGAGGAGGAAGATCAGGAAAAATAACTAGTGGACACTAGGCTTAATACCGTGGTGATGAATTGATCTGTACGATAAACCCCTGTGACATGAGTTTACCTGTATAACAAACCTGCACATGTACTCCTGAACTTAAAATTAAAAAATAGACTGGGCACGGTGGCTCACACCTGTAATCCCAGCACTTTGGGAGGCTGAGGTGGGCAGATTGCCTGAGGTCAGCAGGTCAAGATCAGCCTGACCAACATGGAGAAACTCTGTCTCTACTAAAAATACAAAATTAGCTGGGCATGGTGGTGCATGCCTGTAATCCCAGCTACTCGGGAGGCTGAGGAAGGAGAATCGCTTGAACCCGGGAGGTGGAGGAGTTCGAGCAACATGGTGAAACCTTGTCTCTACAGGAAATACAAAAATTAGCTGGGCGTGGTGGCACTCACTCGTCTTACCTACTTAGGAGGCTAAGGTGAAAAGATCACTTTAGCCCAGGTGGAAGCTGCAGTGAGCCTAGATCGTGCCATTGCACTCCAGCCTGGGGAACAAGAGCAAAATAAATAAAATAAAATAACATTCCATAAAATGTTTTGAAACAGAAAACACGTTCATTCACTGGCACCTTCACCAAAAAAAAAAAAAAAGGAAAAGAAAAAGAAAGAAAGAAAACATGGTTACCTATACAATGGAATATTCTTTTTTTTTTTCTTTTTTTTTTTTTTTGAGATGTAGTCTCATTCTGTTGCCCAGGCTGGAGTGCAATGGCGTGATCTCAGCTCACTACAACCTCCCCCCTCTGGGTTCAAGTGATTCTCCTGGCTCAGCTTCCCAAGTAGCTGGGATTACAGGTTCGCCCGGCTAATTTTTGTATTTTTAGTAGAGACAGGGTTTCACCATCTTGGCCAGACTGGTGTTGGACTTCTGACCTCATGATCCACCCGCCTCAGCCTCTCAAAGTGCTGAGATTATGGGTGTGAGCCACCACGCCCAGCCACAATGGAATATTATTCAGCCATAAAAAAAAATGAAATCCTGTCATCTGCAGGAACATAAGCGGACCTGGAGGACATTATATTAAGTGAAATAAGCCAGGCACAGAAAGACAAATATCAAATAGTCTCACTCATAATGGGAGTTAAAAAGCTGATCTCACGAAAGGAGAAAGTAGAACGTTGGTTAGTAGAAGCTGTAACCCCTAGCAAGCTTCAACAGGGAAGCCAGTGCTTTCAGTCAGGGGGTGGCACCATGTGTCTGCAAGATGACATGTCTCCTGGAGACAAACATGCTACTCTCACCAAGCACATGAGCTTTCTGCTTGTCACACTTAGAATCGAACATTGCACATCCTTCAAAAGTGCATTCTACTCAGATTTTGGGACAGTATGATCCCCCCATTTTGGGGACAGTATGATCCCCCCATTTTTGTGATTTCCCTCATTTTTGGTTTGCATTTGGGTTGCTGCTGGGAGAACCAAACCTCTGGCAGCTTCTTGGTCCCTTCAAAAAACACGTTCAGCTTCAGCCACGCACAGTGGCTCATGTCTGTAATCCCATCACTTTGGGAGGTCAAAGTGGGCGGATCACCTGAGGTCAGAAGTTTGTGATCAGCCTGATCAACATGGCAAAACCTCATCTCTACTAAAAACACAAAAATTAGCTGGGCGTGGTGGCATGTGCCCGGAAATACAGTGCAGTTTCTTGTCATCCACTGCTTCTTTATCAGAGAGGGCAGAACCAGCACTAGCTAATATCACCCGGACATACTGTAAAGCCCATCTTGACCATTTTTAAGTGTGCGGTTCAGTAGTGTTGAATGCATTTCATCTTGAAAACCTAAAACCCATTAAATACCAACTCCTCGTTCCCCCTGCCCCAAGCCCTTGGAAAATCATTATTCTGCTTTCCAGCTCTATGGATTGGGCTACTCTAGGTACCTCATATAAGTGGATTCATAGGCTAGGCATGCCTGTAATCCCAGCACTTTGGGAGGCTGAGCCAGGTGAATCATGAGGTCAGGAGATCGAGACCATCCTGGCCAACATGGTGAAACCCCGTCTCCACTAAAATACAAAAAAATTAGCAGGGCGTGGTGGTGTGTGCCTGTGGTCCCAGCTGCTGGGGAGGCTGAGGCAGGGGAATCAACTGAACCTGGGAGGCAGAGGTTGCAGTAAGCCAAGATCACACCACTGCACTCCAGCTTGGGCGACAGAGGGAGACTCCATCTAAATAAATAAATAAATAAATAAATAAATAAATAAATAAGTTGATTCATATAGTATTTTTCCTTTTGTGGCTGATTATTTCACTTACTATAACATCCTCACAGTTCATCCATGTTGTAGCATATATCAAAATTTCTTTCATTTTAAGGCTAATATTTCCATTCTATGTATGTACCAAATTTTATCCATTCATCTGCTGATCGCTCTTGGGTGGCTTCCACCTTTTGGCTACTGCAAATACTGCTTCTATGAACATGGGTGTACAAAGATCTCTTTAAAACCCTGCTTTTGGCCAGGCGCGGTGGCTCATGCCTATAATCCCAGCACTTTGGGAGGCCGAGGCGGGTGGATCACGAGGTCAAGAGATCGAGACCATCCTGGTCAACACGGTGAAACCCCATCTCTACTAAAACTGCAAAAATTAGCTGGGCATGGCAGCAAACGCCTGTAGTCCCAGCTACTCAGGAGGCTGAGGCAGGAGAATTGCTTGAACCCAGGAGGCGGAAGTTGCGGTGAGCCAAGATCATGCCATTGCACTCCAGCCTGGGCAACAAGAGCGAAACTCCAACTCAAAAACAAACAAATAAACAAAAAACCCTTTCAATTTTTCTCTATATATACCTAGGAGTAGAATTGCTGCATCATATGGTAATTCTATTTTTTAAGTTTTTTAAGCTGCCATATGATTTTCTAAGGTATTTTTATTTTTCTATATTTAAGGGATACAAGTAGTACAAGTGAAGATTTCTTTTCTTTCTTTTTCTTTCTTTCTCCTTTCTTTCTCTCCTTTCCTTTTCTTTTCTCCTTTTCTTTTCTTTCTAGACAGAGTCTCATTCTGTTGCCCAGGCTTGGAGTACAGTGGCCTGATCTCGGCTCACTGCAACCTCCACTCCCTGGGTTCAAGTGATTCTCCTGCTTCAGCCTCCCAAGTAGCTAGGACTACAGGTGTGTGCCACCATGCTGGGCTAATTTTTTACATTTTTAGTAGAGACAGAGTTTCACCATGTTGGCCAGGCTGGTCTTGAACCCCTGACCTCAGGTAATCTGTCTGCCTCAGCCTCCCAAAGTGCTGGGATTACAGGCATGAGCCACCACACCCAGTCTAAAATGATTTATTTCTTTTGCTGTAAAGAAGCTTTTTTAGTTTAAGTCCTATTTGTCTATTTTTTGCTTTCTCGCATTTGTTTTTGAGGACTTCATCATAAATTCTTGGCCTAGGCCAGTGTCCAAAAGAGTTTTTCCTAGGTTTTCTTCTAAAATTTTTATAGTTTGAGGTCTTACATTTAGGTCTTTAATCCATCTTGAGTTGATCTTTGTATATGGTGAGAGATACAGGTTGAGTTTTATTCTTCTGCATATGATTATCCAATCTTCCCAGAAATATTTCTTGAATAGGATGTCCTATTCCCAGTGTATATTTTTGTTGACTTTCTCAAAGATTAGTTGGTTGTAGGTAGGTGGTTTTATTTCTGGGTTTTCTATTCTGTTCCATTGATATATGTGTCTATTTTTATACTAGTACCATGCTGTTTTGATTACTATAGGCTTGAAGTATAATTTGAAGGTAGGTAATGTAATGCCTCCAGCTTTGTTCTTTTTGCCTAGAATTGCTTTAACTATTTGGGCTGTTTTCTAGTTCTATATGAATTTTAGGATTGCTATTTCTAATTCTGTGAAAAATGACATTGGTGTTTTGATAGAGTTTGCATTGAATCTATACATTGCTTTGGACAGTATGTTCATGTTAACGATATTGATTCTTCAAATCCATGAGCATGGGATATTTTTCCATTTGTTTATATCATCTACAATTGCTTTCATCAGTGTTTTGTAGTTCTCCTTATAGAGATCTTTCATCTCCTTGGTTAAATATATCCTTATGTATTTTATTTTCTTTGTAGCTATTGTCATTGTGGTTTGATGAGATTCTACCACGTTGCCATTTGATGTTTTCTCTTTCTCATTTGTGAGGTTGTTTTTGTAAGCAATGTGAGTTTTATTTTTCCATATGTTTTCATGATGCTGAATGTTGACCTTTCATTTCCATGTTTAAGACCCATTTCAGCATCTCCCGTAGGACCAGGCTAGTGGTGACAAATTCACTCAGCATTTGCTTGACTGGAAAAGATTTTATTTCTCCTTCATTTATGAAGCTTATTCTGGCAGAATATAAAATTTTTGTCTGACAGTACTTTTCCTTCTGTAGTCTGAAATGCCATTCCGTTTTCTTCCGGCCTGTAAGGCTTCCACTGAAAAGTCTGCTGTTCATCTAATGAGGTGACTAGATGCTTTTTCTCTTGCTAATTTTAAAATTCCTTCTTTCTTCTTGACTTTAGACTTTCTAAATATAACATTATGTGAAGACCTTTTTGTGATATATTTGCGGGGGCTCCATATCTGGATGTCTAACTCTCTTGACAGATGTGGAAGTTTTCATCAATCACTTCCTAAAAATAGGTGTTCTAATTTTTAAAAATCTCTCTTCCCCCTTGGGAATACTAAAAATGCATAGATTTGGTCACACTGTGTAGTCTCAGATATCTCAAAGTCTTTGTTTATTCTTTTTTATTCATTTCTTTAAATTTTGTCACACTGAATATTTCAAAAGACCTATCTTCAAGTTCTGAGATTCTTTTTTTTTTTTCTTTCTAAGTTTAGAGATAGGGTTCCACCATGTTGCCCAGGCTGGTCTTAAATTCATGGGAGTGGTGGGACAGGGATGTGGGCAAGTTCTCAGGCCCCTGAAAAGCACAGGGTGTGGTGTGATGTGGGTGACGGCAGTAGTGGTGGTGAAGCAATCTGCTAGGACCCAGACAGTCCATGTTGGAGCTACTGGTAGATGCAACAGGTTGGGTGGGCTACTCCCCATGGTGCTGATATTGTCCTAAGTGTGCTTGGAAGAGCTTGTTCTCCCCTGTCCCTCCCCACTCTGGGTGACGGCTACAGTGGCATCACCTCACACAGCCAAAGGGAGGACAGAGCCCAACATTAGACTCTCACGATTGTGCCAGCTGTGGGCTTGTGACCAGAGAGGGCAGACCCCTCTCAGGTAAGCAGTATGGACAAGACGTTGTGGGGAGTGAGGTCCATTCAAGTCTCCCTGTCACAGCAGCCCACAGCAGGGTGGCGGGAACTGTCATAGGTATAGGTAAAGGGGCTTTGTTTCCCTGTCCTTCCTTGGCCAGGTACTGGCTGCAGCCAGGTCAACTCAGACTGGGCCTGAGGGCAAGGCACAGCATAGGATTAAACTCTCAAAATGGCTCCTTGGGCCTGCAACCAGGGTAAGAAGCTGCGGGGAGTGTGTCAGTCTCAACAGCAGCCTGCACCAGTGCAGAAAGGACCCTCCCATGGGTGCCTGGGAGCCCTGGGTCTCCTCTATGCCTCTTTGAAGCAGCCCAGCAGCAGCAACCATTTCTATAGCTCTCCAGTATCTAGGCTCTCAAATAGCACCCAGCTGAGGCTGCTGTAGGCTCAGATGGGATTCCATGTGGGTTCCATTTTCTAGGGCAACGTCTCTGCACAATCTTTACGGAGCTCTGTATGTCAGGCCCAAGGAGAGGGGGCGTGGTTGAGGGTTTCTACCATACCAAAAATCATAAAAGCCCATTTCAAAGCGTGGAGCCCTGGGAGTTTCTCTCTTATTATTTCCCCACATCCAGGAGCCACTCCCAGCTCTCGGCCAATCCCCTCTCCTCACTCACTTCCAGTGTGTTGCTCTCTTCTCTGTTGAATCCCAGCATTCTCTCTGGTCAGCCATCTTGATCACCTTTCTACCTTTCAAGAGACACAGCATGTTAAAAAAAAAAATGTAGTTCCCTTAGGAATTGTTATTTACCTAGCCCTCCCAGCCAAGAAGTGGTCTACATTTTAAAGGATTTTAAAAAGATGAAATATGTAATAAAAAAATATATAAATTTGTAGTCACCCCCACCTCCCATTCTCCCTGTGTTAAAGAAGGCCAAAAGCTATGGTTTTTTTTTTTTTTTTTTTTGGTTGTTGTTTTTTGTTTTAAAGAAAACCCCTTTCTTCTAACTCTTTTCAGAATCTGCTGCTTTTGTTCACTCTCCAGTGATTTCGGGGAATTGGGTTCTTAAAAATGTTTTCTTTGGCCGGGCGTGGTGGCTCACGCCTGTAATCCAAGCACTCTGGAGGGTGGATCACCTGAGGTCGGGAGTTCAAGACCAGCCTGACCAACATGGTGAAACCCCGTCTTTAAAAAAAAAAAAAAA
>CAUYLG010001816.1:0-29448 GCA_963573385.1 Cacajao melanocephalus | reverse complement strand
GTAGCTGCATTAGAGATTTCCTGATACTTATGAGTAAACCCATGGTATTTTAATTTCTAAATAAATTAAATAAACTGATTACTATGATCATTTTACCTTTTTTTTTTTTTTTTTTTTTTTTTTTTATAAAAAAAAAAATGTGAAAAAAAAAAAAAAAAAAAAAAAAACAAAACCAAAAAATTTAATTATAATTTTTAATTTAAAAAAAATAAAAAACAAATGTTGGTTTGGTTTGTTTTTTTTTTTGTTTTTCTGTACCCCTTTTTTTTTTTTCAAAAAAAAAAAAAAAAAAAAAAAAAAAAAAAACAACCCTGGGCCCACTGATGTCTTATTCTTCTCAATGTGCCCCCTTCATTAATGAAAGAAGTGTCCCCAAGGCTCTTCCCTGTGAATATAGCTGGCTGGTGGTTTTGCTGACCTTGTGTAGTTGATCTATTCAATGATGCCCACCTAGATGGGCTTTCTATTTCCTTCTTATAACTGTCAGGCACTTTCAACTTCATCTCATTTACTACAGGCCAGCATCATCACCAATCCACTAAGCAGCTTGATGGGATCATCAAGGAATTATACAGGCTCAGACATCCTTGCCAGCAGGTTAAATCCAAAATCCAAAGCCAATAAAAGATACCCAGTGATAACAACCACTCCTACCCAGCCTTGTATTTTGGGCCTCCTGTGTCAACACCTTTATCATTTTCATACATACTCTCCCTGTCCCTGCTAGTTCATATTGACCAGGACCTGCGATGAATTTTGGTGAATATTCCATTTCTTCCCATCCCATGCAAAAATGGTACCTTCCCTCTAAAACCAAGCTGATCACAGATTCTAGTTATTGGACTAGAAATAATAAGAGGAGAAGGGGCAGGTTGTGAAGGAAAAGAAAAGTATTTTGTGAGGCATCTGCTTTATGTGAACTCTTCGTAGACCCTCTAGGCAAAAGGAGGTTATTCTTTCTTAGCAGGCAGAAGGTGTCATTTTAATCAGCTTGGAGGATTCAGGTGATTCTGGGAATACAGGTCCTCATGTGTGTGACCTAATTGTCTTTATCTTGGGTCTCAAGGTCCCTTTCCTTCCCTATTAGACCGAACTTTAACATGGACAACTTGCTGGAGCTGTAAACTTAGTATCCTTGTTAACTCCACAATCATAATGATCTAATTTTAGGCCTGACTTCATTATAGTCTTGCCTCTCAGTGCAGGAGATGAGGGTCTCTTTAACCCTGCCATGGAGGTCTTCTGACTTTCACAGTGTATGCTAAGGTAATAGTTGGATGGGCCTATCATTATCTTTTATCAAGATTTTTATTTCAGCTAGAAAAACTCAAGTAACTCCATAATTCTTACAATAACCATTTGTCACTGTATTTTTCAAGGACCAGTGCTGCTCTTCCACCTGTATGCTATCATATTCCAGCACAGGCGAGAGTTACTAATTGACACCCAAGGGTTATCACCACCCTACTTATCACCAGTAGAAGGCACTTGCTGCCATCATATTTCAGAATGCCATCATGATGGTCTGCTTTCCCGGTACTACTTGCATGAATTTAGGTTCCCCCAAAGGCAGATGCTAAGACAAGATTTTGGCCCATGTGTTTCTTTGGGAGATGAACAAGAAGCATGGTGAAGTTATGGAAAGGAGAGGAAGGAAATGAGGTAAGAATAAGGCGGTGAGCATTATGTGGGAACTTAGTGGGAAGCTCAGTCCCACCAAAGACTGTCTCAGAGGTGAAGTAGAACATATGTCAAGATCTCAGACTTATCCCACTGAAGTGCAAAGAGGCTGGCATATTTATTCACTAACTCCCATTTCTTATTGTTGAGGACCATTTCTGGGACATTTAACTCCCTGGCACTTCTGACTGCTTCCACTGCTAGAGAATTCTGAGAGGCAAAAAAATGCAGAAAACCACTGGCCTTGAATATGATCATCTGCAATTTCCTTTGCAGGTGAACTAAAAGGATATGGGTGGAGTACTAAACATGTCTGTTAGAGTTAGGGAACATCTCCAATGAAGAAACATTACATTCTCATAGTGCTCACCCCAGTTATGAGCACGCTGGGGTGCTTCACAGTATTTAACACCATAGAAATTGCTTAGCTGATGGACTGCAAACATATGACATAATCCCAGGACCCCCGGCAAGGCCATTCTTTGAGAAATTAACAATATTAAGAAGGTATTCAAATCGCAGTTCTGAATCACTCTCAGGATGTGAGGACGGTCTCTTGCTTAGACGCCGTATAATTACTGAGAAATGTACGAGCTGGAAAAAGAAGAGTATGTAAGCAACAAAGAATGAATGAAAGTAAAGAAAAGGAAGCATTTCAATATACTGTTTAGACTCCTACTCTCTAATACAGACATCTTTAGCATATGCATGTGTATTTGTGTGTGTGTTCATGTCAAATAGATAAAATGTACATGCATAGATAATGCATACCTTTATCATAAAATCTTACATATATGTGTATTTGTGTACCTTAAAAAGGTTAACTTTGCATGCTTTTTGTTAGACCTATAATATCTTATTTAAGACTCAAAGCCAACATGTGATCTTAACTTTCTCTCCTGAAGATTTATGAACTACATAAGGAAATTAACTGAATAGATAGACAGATAGATAGATAGATAGATAGATAGATAGATAGATAGATAGATGATAGATAGACAGAAGGTCTATATTTATATATCATTAAAATATAGAAAGGTCTTATGGCAGGACAAAAGATAGAGTACATGGATTTTAAAGGGTCACATAAGTCTTTATTAAGATTGCGTTTAAGCTGAGCCTTAAACAACAATTAGAACTTGGGTATGCAGAGATGGGAGGGAGTGGGGAGCAGATACAGACTAGACAGTCCATGGGGAAGAAACAGTTTAAGCAACAAGTTCAATATACCAACTACAATAATATACCAACTAAATTAATAATAATAACAAGAAGCTTTGTATTTCAGAATTTATTATCCTAGTAATTACTGCACAAAATTGGAGCTGAAATATGTCCCATGGTAAAATGCCTACTTCTGGTGTTTCTTTGCATCTAAAATAAGTTAACAGATAATGTGTATAATTTCACATAATTACAGTAAAAGGTTAGTGCCAGTGAAATGGACACAAGGGGTATTAAAACAACAAACAGCTAAGTGACGTTTCTTTGCTCCTGCTTCCTGGTGCACTCCTTTAGAGAATGGGGTAAAAAAAATCAGGAACAAAATGTTGTCCTTTGCTGCTTCTCCCCTCTTTGGCTGATTTCCCCTTTGACCTTTTGGGGTTCAGGTTGTTTCCAGACATCATTTGCACACTCTTTTCTCCTCCTTCCCTGGCTTAGCACTCAGTGTTTCCACAGCAGATTAATGACAGCTAATAATATCTGATATATCTGGACATTGCCACATAATGAGTTGCAGTCCCACTGGGTCCCAGAAGTGTCACCACTAACAAATTCACCAGACCTGCACATAATTAGCATGTAAAGGGAGTGATCGTGCAGTAAATCTGTAGGGGAAGATGGATAGCCCAGGAGAGAAAATATAAGGGGAGAAAAATCCCTTCTTATCATGCCTTACTAAATATATGTTTCTTGGCAAGAATATTTTCTTGATAACAAACTGTGGACAGGTTACCTTAACAGTAACATTATTCCTTTCATGGCTGATAGGCAGAATTTCATTATGTCACCACTAATGTTTCAATATTTCTGCAAAATGTCACCCTATGTAAATCAGGAGAGGTTAGGGTTTCCTTTGCAGTTTTCTTTAAAGATGCACGACTCCCTTTCCATCGTGGCCTGGTGCTCACTTTCTCTCCTCTTTGACAGGCTAGAATTTAGTAAAGAAACCTATAGAAACTTTGCCTTTAGCTTGCAAAAGCTAAATGAAATAGTATATATACTCAGAGACATTGCCTTGAAAACTATAAATGGAATTTCCACTAGCAGGTGAAAATAAAAAGAGAGAAGGAATCCAGAAACCACAGTGCGCATAGTATGATGACCAACTGGGAAGCTTATTTCTCACATGATACAGAACATTTAGACCTACATGATAATTTTAGGATTTGTCTCTTGCAGTCAGAGCAAATATGGAAATGTTTCTGGTTGTGTTCATTTGGGCATGAGAGCTTTTCCCTGATCCTTCAAACCCAGCACAGTAATCCAGGCCAGAATAAGGTCTGCTACTTGAAAAAAAAACAGTAACAGCATAAATGACATAAAAATAAGCCTGTTGAGGGAGACACTTCTGAAATGTGGATCAACACTTTGCCTGCAAGAGTTAGGAAACTGAGCCAGAGGGCCTAGGTGAGAGTATGAAGAAGTTTTAACAACCAAGCCACAAAAAGAGCGTTCATGCACTGGGCCTTGGGGAGACATGCTGTGGAGACTCTTTTCCTCTCTTTTACCTTTGACTTGGGATGTGTGGCCAGTGTCTGCCTCTGATTTTATACTTCACAATTCTCCCAATAAACATAGGGAAGGGGGGAGGAGGATTGTTCCTTGAAGTAGGATTTTGAGAAGATAGTCCCGGATGCTCAGAGCAATCTGGTAGACAATCAGCCCTTGCAGCCTGATGATTACCCCATAAGATGATCAATAAAAACCCTAAGGGCAGAGACTCTTTTTCATCCCTCAATTCACCACACTCAGGTCTCTGCCTCTCAATGACCCTGAAAAGTGACATTTGTGACCTCCAAAACCATCCCTTACAGGCCCTTTTTGATTTTCATCGTCTTTATCTTCAATGGGCAATTCCACTCACACACATGATCTCAAATGTCCTTACATCTTCTGATTCCTAAATGTATGCTCCCAAGACCTGTTTAACCAATGGTCTACTGAACATCTACTCCTGAATGGCCCAAAAGCTTTCCAGCCTTAATATGTCTAAAATTCAACTTCTGTGTCAGCCAACACAGCCCAACCTCAACTCTGTCTTCCTGTATTGAAAAATTTGATGGTGTCACAACTCATCCAGTGTCCAAAGCCATCCAAGGAGTCATCATTCTCTCACCCTCCTATTCAGTCAGTGATACAATTTTCTTAAATGCCTTTCATATTCACCCCCTTCTCTTTGAGTCTTTACTTCTTTACCCTTGATTTATCTCCTAGATTATAGAACACATGCTGAAAGGGCTCCCGATTTGGGTCTTGTCTTTACCCATCCTTCTGCTATCAGAATGATCTTTCTAAAACCCAAATGCAACCACATTATTCATTTCTTATAAGTCCTTCAATGACTCCCCATTACCAAAATAATCAAGCCTAAATCCCTAAATTCCTTAAAGTAGCAGACACAATTCTTTGCCTGGCTTCTGACTTGTCAAGGTCTGACCTGCAGACCTTGACATAGCGATGGATGAAAAAATTCACTTAGACTAGAATGCAGTGAAAGAGTGGGTTACGCATGTCTGTGGCCACTCACAGACACTCTTGAGAGAGATAGCAGCTGTAGCCTTGACCAGCTGGTACTCTAGGCATTTATTTAGTATAGATTTAATAACAGAGGTTCTGAGTCAACACACTTATGGATATTGATAAAGGCCAGGTTCTGAGTCCTAAAGCAAACACCATTTGTGGGTGGTAAATTTGGTTGCCCTCCCCCTGATAAAGCCATCTGGTCTGCAAAAGATTAGTTTTAGGACCACATGAGTAAACAATTTATTCAGATAAACTGCCCCACATTCCCTAGTTATTTACTTTTCTTTATCAACTAAAGGTAAAGAGGATTAGGCTGTCTTCAGCTGAAACTTCTACTGAAACTATGCAGACCTCTCGGCCTTCCAAGAAGGTTTGTGACTATATTCTATAATTTTACAGTCTTTCCAATTATCCTGACTGATCTCCCACACTGGCTGACTGCATTGCCTGCTTTATGTTGCTTATTTGTTTTTGTTGTCAGATGTAGAATCTCAGTCCTACATCTGCATCTGCATTTTAAGATTTCCAGGTGATTTGAATTCACATTTAAAATCCAAGAAGCACTGATCCAGCACACTGGTTCTCAAACTTGGCTACACATTGAATCCACCTAAGAAGCTTTTAAAACTTACAATATCTGAGTACTATTCTCAGAGATTCTAATTGAAAGATTCGTTAGATATGACGTCACAAACATGATTACCAAGGACAAGAAAAAATAATTGATAAAATTGAACATCATCAAAGTTAAACTTTTTTGGTATTTGAAAGACACTATTAAGAGAATGAAGAAAAGAGATATTTCTACTTTCATCAGATGAAAAGGTGATCATCATTAATCATTAGAGAAATGCAAATTAAAATCATGATAAGGTACCACTGTAACACTATTAGAATGATTAAAAATAAAAAGTACACATTTTGACATTTTGCCAACTGTTGGCATGGATTTGGAAGAACTAGAATGCTTGTACATTGCTGGTGGAAATATAAAATGCTGCCACCATTATACCAACAGTTCAGCAATTTCTTAAAATGTTAAGCATACACCTACCATGCGACCCAGCCATTCTGCTTCTAGATATTTACTCAAGGGAAAAGGAAATGCATGTGCGTTCAAAGACTCATACATGGAGGATCATAGTAGCTTTATTTGGAATAGTTCAAAACTAGGGAAAATGAAACAAAATGTCAATCAGATGGAAGAATAAACAAGTTGTGGCATCTTTGGAACACAACATAGCACTGAAAAAGAATGAATGGACCATTGGTACATACAACAACATAAATAGATCTCAAAGTAATCATGCTGAGTGAAATAGGCCAAACAAAAAGCGTATATCACATGAAGTCATTTATGTAAAACTTTAGAAAATCAAAACTAATGTATTGTAATATAAAGCAGATCGGTGGTTGCTTGGTGATGGGAAATGAAGAGAGCTGGGACAGCCTACAGAGACCTGATGAAACGTTTGAGGGGTATCACACAAAAGCTTCACCCATGTCTAGTGAAGCTAGATGTGTTCACTATCTTTATTCTGAGGATGGTTTTAATGGTGTACACGTGTCAAAACTTATGAAATTTTACACTTTAAATATGTGCATTGTCTTGCATGTTAATTACATCTCAGTAAAGCTGTTAAATCAGTGCTCATGTTCCATCCTAGAAAAATTATCTTTTGTTTTAAGTCTACATTGTATTCCAGCAATACAAAAATACGTGTTACATGTCTCCTTGAGTTTCCATATGCCGTCCCACATTATTTCTGTCTAGGAAACTGTCCATGGGTGAAGATTTCAATCAGTTGTCATTCCCTGTAAAAGTCTTCCTAGGTCCTCCATCAGTAGGTTGGATGGTTCTGTTCCTTATATCCTCCTGTATTTCTTACAGTGAAGCCACTTTATTAAGACCTTTATACGTCTGCATTTGGTATTAGATGATGATCTTTCTGTGGAAGGGACTTAGAATGATTCACATAGGGATCAACATTTGCCAAGTGCTAAAAAATGTCAGTGCACAGAAAGAAGTGGGTGGCTTTGGCCTGGGCTACTGCATTTGTGAGTAAATAAATTCTGGTTATGTCAAAGGACATAGAGTCGGTGGGTCAGTTTCAAGATACCATAGGGTCCTTTAAGTACTGGTGGTCATTAAGAAGACACATTTTATGGCATCTTTTAGGCAGGCTTCTTGCCTCAAAAATCAGCAAGATAACTAAATAATAGAGATGACTTATAGAGTAGTAGACTGTGTAAGCACTTTTGTCTCTAACTCCTTTCCCTATTCACTGTTTTTGAATAAATGAATGCTGGCATAGGCAGCCTTTATAACAAAAAGGTCCCCTGTGTACTGTAATATTTATATTTCTCCTATTTGTGAAGCTGAATGCCCTCCTTTGTTTTCTATGCATATTTAAGTTTCAAGAATCTTTCAAGGCCCAAGCTAAAGTCTACCTAGTCCATAAAATCTCCTTCGGCTGGGCATGGTGGCTTACGCCTGTAATCTCAGCAGTTTGGGAGGCCAAAGTGGGTGAATCACCTGAGGTTGGGAATTCAAGACCAGCCTGGCCAAGACCAACCAGGCCCATCTCTACTAAAAATACAAAATATTAGCCAGGTGTGGTGGCACGCACCTGTAATCCCAGCTACTTGGGAGACTGAGGTGGGAGAATCGCTTGAGTCTGGAAGGGGGAGGTTGCAGTGAGCCGAGATTGCACCACTGTTATCCAGCCTAGATGACAGAGCGAGATTCAGTCTCAAAACAAAACAAAAAAAAGCCTCCCTTTCAACTGCTGTCCATAAAGATTTTTTACTATTCTTAATTCTTCAGAGTAATAATTAATGTATAGTTCGATACTTATAAGCAAATTTTTATAAAAAGTTTAACAGCTATACATGACAATAAATGGTTCTTTTAGCAAGAAGGTTGAAAGCAATTTGAGGTCAGGAAATATGCATTACTGCATCTTCTATCAAACCATGATGGCATCAACTGCCATGCCCTGTACATATTGTTTTTGAGGAAATTTTAAAACAGTAACTCAGAAAACTTGCTGGTTTCTTAATTGTATGTTCAAATAAATATGCTGCTTAAAACTATTCAGAAGAGACAAAGGCTTATGAAAAACTCTGGATTAAATAGCTATTTATTTTCTTATAATAAGCATATATATATATATATGTAAATAATTTAGTAAGTGCATCAGTTGTAAGGTAAAATCACCCTTCTTTGACTCTCAGTTCAAGAAAATAGACAAGTATCCATCATTTTCTTTCTGGTGGAGAAGGGAAACATTTGTAGGAACTGAATAAACTAGATAAATTCTCACATCTTGAGATGATTTTGAATTATTTGTAAATTATTATCTGTTATCTGGTTTTGTGAGTCTTTTCTTTTTTTAATTTTTTTTTTTTTTTTTTGAGACAGAGTCTCATTCTGTCACCCAGGCTAGAGCGCAGTGGCATGATCTCAGCTCACTGGAAGCTCCACCTCCCAGGCTCAAGCAATTCTCCTGCCTCAGTCTCCCAAGTAGCTGGGATTACAGGTGCATACCACTACCACACAACTAATTTTTTGTGTTTTTAGTTTAGACGGTCTGGCTGGTCTTGAACTCCTGACCTCAAGTGATCCACCCGCCTCGGCCTCACAAAGTGCTGAGATTACAGGCACGAGCCATGGCACCCGGCCGTTTGCGATTATCTTCTAATAAAAATAGCCACCATTCATTACATATTTATTTGTGCCAAATACTGTAATAACCACTACGCATTTCTAAGGTTATTTATTCCTCACACAATCCTATGAGGAGGGTTCTATTACTATTCCCATTTCTCAGGAGGCACATTTCTACCTGCAGATTGAATTTGAATCAGGTTACCCACACCTGCTTTTTTTTTTCAGCATTTCCTATTCAGCCAGAAATTTGGGGTTGAACTTGACAGTCCCTTATACCTCATACCTTACCCAAATTAATCCATTGCAAAATCCTGTCCCTTTTATATTCTGTTTTCAGTATCTCTCAAGAACAGACATTCCTCTCCAGCCCTCCACAACCCCACAGGAGCCAGGCCGCCACTGTATCTCATCTGGATGGCTTCTCCCTACCTCTGTTGGTATGCACTCTTTACTTTCCAATCAGTTCTCAAAGCTGCATCCAAAGTAGGTTTATTTCCCCCTCCAATCATATATTTGTTGATGAAAAGTCAAATTCAAACATTCATAAAATATTTGAGGAGATTTATTCTGAGCCAAGTATGAGTGATGACTGCTCTGTGGCACAGCCCCAGGAGATCCTGAGAACATATGCCCCAAATGGTTGGGATACAGAGTGGTTTTACACATTTTAGGGAGCAATAAGACATCAGTCAATACACAAAAGATGTACTTTTATTTGGTCCAGAAAGGAAGGACAATTTGAAAGGGTGGGACAGTGAGGCTTCCAGGTTATAAGTAGATTCAGAGATTTTCTGATTGGCAACTGGCTGAAAGATTATTATCTAAAGACCTAAAATCAAAAGAAAGGAAGGTCTGGGTTAAGATAAGTGGTTGTCCAGACCAAAGTTTTATCATGCAGATGAAATCTCCAGGCAGCAGGCTTCAGAGCTCTTATTAGACCCAAAAAGGTACCAGACTCTTAGTCAATTCTCTCCTGAATCAGGGAAAAGACCTGGAATGGGAAGGGAATTCTCTGCAGAATGTAGATTTTCCCTGCAAGAGACAACCTTGCAGGGCCATTTCAAAATATGCCAAAGACATATCTTTTGGATTAAAATACTTTTATTTCTTTCAGGGCCTGCTATCTGTCATGCTGGTATCTTACTGCTACAAAGTGTTTGCTTTGTCAGTCTTACTGTCTATTTTAATGTTAAGGCTAGTCGGCATCCTTCCAAAGGATGGAAAGTATAATGAGGCATGTCTGGCCACTCATTCCCATCATGGTCTAAACTAGTTTCAAGTTTATTATAGAATGCCCTTGGTCCAGAGGAAGTGTCCATTCAGTTAGTTAGGGGGCTTAGAATTTTATTTTTGGTTTATAAATATGACAACATACCCCCTCTCTAACACAGAGATGAAAGTTTGGAATGGGAAAAATATCTAGCAGTTTGCATGAAGTTCATTATTTTTATCATGATCATTACTATGGCCTCAAGAAAACTATATTACATAGCTCATTTTGAAGCAAAAATAAATAAATAAATAAATGTAAAAGCAAACGCTGCTATACATCTTAGCATATAATGAGTTAAAAATTCCCATGTTTGACCGGGCATGGTGGCTCATGCCTATAATCCCAGCACCTTGGGAGGCTGAGGCGGGTGGATCACCTGCTGTCAGGAATTCGAGACCAGACTAGCCAATGTGGTGAAACTCTGTCTCTACTAAAAATACAAAAATTAGCTGGGCATGGTAGCATAAGCCTGTAATGCCAGCTACTCGGGAGACTGAGGCAGAAGAGTCACTTGAACCCGGGAGGTGGAGGTTGTAGTGAGCTGAGATCATGCCACTGTACTCCTGCCTGGGCAACAAGAGTGAAACTTCTTCCCCCCAAAAAAAAAAAAAAAAAAATTCCCATGATTGAGGATAATTCAAGTTGTTTTTTAAACACTTAGGACACATCAACCCTTAACACGCATAGTCTTCTCAATAATCATCTAAGGCAGGTCCTGAATCCTATTTTGCAGGTGAGGCCACGATAGCTCTGGCTTATTAAAGAACTTATCTGTGATCACATAGCTAGCAAGTGGCAGAACTCAGTCTAGAGGCTGAATTCTAGATCACTGTATGGGTGGTTCTCAGCCCCACCTGACTCTGCATTCTGTTTAATAATAGATCCTGTGAAATCCCTGCTTTATCATCCTGGAATAAAAGTTATAGACAATACAAGCTGCCAAAAGTGAAATTAAAATTAATATTAGCTGTGAGTGAAATGTTAAAAAAAAGAAAAAAGAAAACATTGGCAATAAAATAATGTGCACATTATTATGTAAACGTTCGGGCACAAGCATGCCAGAAGACGTAACAAGGAAGTCACACACTTGCCGTTGAAATTCCCTGAACATGACAGCTTTCAATAAGAATGGCACAGATGGGCTTTATTGGTAGCGTTATGGTCAGCGATGTGATATTCTAAACTGGTGAGCAAAATCTTGGTACTTTTCCAAATGAAACAAAGTGACCTCCCTTCTCAATTTTTGTGGCAATTGTGTTCCAAGAAAATTCAGTGTGAATTAAAGCTGAGTAAAAGCAACAACAGCACCAACTTTTGGTTCATATGTTACCCAAATTGGGGTCTAGTTTCAGAGAAACAGATGTTCATCTACTTGAATTTTCAGCAAGACAAATGGAAGTCATGGGATACACAAGCAAGTCTTTGCAGGGCTGGACTGAATCACGCAGTGTCTTGATAACTAAGTCCTCTTGCTTCTGCCCACGAAACCCTACAGGCTGAGTACCCCTTATCTGAAATGCTTAGGATCAGAAGTGTTTCAAATTTCTGATATTTTCAGATTTAGGATGCTCAATCATGTCAGCATCACTTCAATCATTGTGACAACCCATGACTCCCCCACAAATATTCTAAATGTCCCGGGGGCAGTGCCACCTCCATAGTCACTCTCCTATGATCTCATGAAGCATATGTCCCTCTTGATACAAAATAACCAAATTTGATACAATCACAGTATTGTATTATTTAAAATAATGAACACTTACTGTACAAATAGGACTAAGTTTAACTAGAAATTGATATTATTAATACAAGAAAATGTACCTCTTATTCAGAGACCACTATTACCTCTGATGCTCTAAGAAGCTTCTTTGGAAAAGAGTAAAGTCTAATAATCAACAGGCATATACATCTAATAGAGACAGATAGGTTACTTAGAACTTTTAAAGTATTTTATGCTTTCTATTAAATGTAGTTTTTGAATAAATGTGTAACTTTGGAAACGTTAATTATTTGAAGATGCTCTGCCACGCTTGACTGAATCAATATCATTTGGTTTGATCCACAAAAAATTTCCTTTAACAAAGTCATTCTTTCACAGATCACATCTCTTTATATTTTCTAGTATGAAAAGCCATATATCCATTGCTTTGAAAAATGATGTTGTCTATTGTTTCTGTTTTATATTTATAAGCCTGTATATGTTTATGTATGTAAACGGCTACATACATGTACAGCCAAAAAAACTTTTTAAATTATTGTGATTTTAGTGTATAGTGAAGAAATGTCACAAATCAAGAAATGTCGAGAACTTTGTATAATCACTTTGAGGTAGAGGCAGGTAGAATGCATCTCTGGACTGGGGTTGAATGCCGGTTGAAACCGGGAAGAGGCAGGGAAAGCACCTTCATAAGACACGCCCACCAGCACCAAGATAACTGACCATAGCAATATCAGGAAATTACTGCCCCTTGCCGTAGCACCACCCAGAAAGTAGAGCCCATTTTCTAGCTATTTCTGAATAACCTGCCCCTTAATTAGCATGTCATTAAAAGTGAGTATGACTGCAAAAACTGCTTCTAGGCCGCTACTCAGGGCACTGCCGGTGGGGTAGCCCTGCTCTGCAGGAGCAGTGCCAGCTGTAAGGCTGCCACCACCTCAATAAAGCTGTTTTCTTTTATCCCTGGCTCCCTCTTGAATTCATTCCCGGTGAAGCCAAGACCTGCCCTGTATCAGCTTAATTTGATCCATACAACAGTCCTAAAACGTGGATATTAGTAACCTCTTGCTACTAACGAGAAACTGATAGAAAAGACAGGCAGTTCCTCTGAGTCCTTCAACCAGGACACAGGCAAGCCACGGTTTCAAACCAGCTACAGCTGGCTTTACAGCATGTGGCCTTTCCACTAGGTTTCACAAATAAATTCAATAGTGCTTATTTAGACTAGGGATACTAATTCATCTCACAAAAGGCAAATTAGAAGAAATGGAACCCTTATAATGGACCCTGAAACTCATGAAAGCAAACCAGCTTGGATAATGTCCAACCACCCACCTCAAACTACCTATAATGTACCTCTGAAGAACCAGGATGCGTCAAGGGAACAATTTCAAACAACTATTCTAGAGTTCCAAAGAGAAGCTAAGATGAATGATCTTATGTTTGGAAGTAAAAAAAAAAACGTAAAATCTTCACCTGTTAGAACTTTAAAAACTATAGTTATAAAGGCATTCAAATACAGAAAAAAAACTCATTTAATAGAAAAGAAAACATTAGGATTCCAACTTATATGTATTCAATGATTAAAAAATACAAACTTATAGAAAAGAAGTGGGAAGAAAAGTAAAACCCAGAGTGGCAGTGTTTATGTTTCAAAAAATGAGGTAGTGTCAGTGAGTATCTATCATGTGCTAGCCTCTCTTCACACTTTAGACTGACTTATATCTCATAGGAACGCTCAGAAGTTGGTGCTATTTTATTCATTTTGCAGATCCAGAATTTAGGACAAGGCTAATTATTTGTCCAAATATTACACAATGTAACAGAACTAGGGCATAAATCCAATTCTGCCACCCAGAAGTCTATGCTCAAAATAACTTGAATTGTGGGCAATTGTCTTTCCCTTCACCATTGTCTTGTATTGAAAGAGCATGATATTACATTTCTAATAAAAATGACTTATAATAAAGGGTTTATTTTAGGTAAAATAAAAATAAACTGCATCCCATAACTGACTTGCAATAGTCAATTACTTAAGTTCTGCATGAAATGCAAAATAGAAAAGCGAACATTCATCAACTAAATTTGTTTCATGGAGAACATTTAGTCCCATTAATTCTTGACGAAAAGTAGAATTGAAAAGAAACACCAGTTTATAGGTTGGCTAATAAGAAAATCTTTTTTTTACAAGTGCTAATTAATTAATGCAAGTACTTAGCTAGTACCTAGAACATCATGAGTACTTATAACTGTACTTTGCTTTGACTTAATATAATTATATAATGGGAGCTCAATCAGTGGTTCTTGTTTGGGAGGATGACTTTTCTTGGCTGAATGGTTGTTGCCTATTTCTTCCAATCTGAAGAAACCATCTGTGTCCTAAATAAAACAATGATCCTTTAACAGATCCTAAATAGTCACACACTTTTAAGCTCAAGAGATAAACTCATGGGAAGATTATACATCCAAAAGTTTAATTTGTATTCTATAGACAAAATGACTGATTGGCAGAATATTTTGTAGAATTTTAGCAAGCAGCAAATTCTTCGAAAAGAATTTCAAGACTGCTGTGCCATCATATGGGTTCTTAAAATACAAATGCGCACAAGTGGGTCTTTCTTCTGGTAAAAGTCACACATAAGAAATAGACATATGATAATATGCTTGGAATGTGACCTCACAGTAAAAATGCCTTCTTTTTATCACCAGTTTGTAATTTCTAAAACAAAACGCATCATTTCACAACAGGAAACCACTGGGGATGATGAGGAGCATAAAATATGTTCAAACAAATTAAACTTGTTTAATATGTTTTGACTCTTCCATTTTTGTTTTCTCCTCTTGAACTACATGCTCTTTGTTTATAGCTTTGCACAGAAGAAAACGAGTGCCTTATGTGCATGAGAGATCTGTCATATGATTACCTGGAGGAAATTAAAATGATACACAATGTAATAAGGCAAATGGAATGTTGAGTAATTATTCAGGAAATCTGATTGGCCAATGTACCGGGCAGTAATTCCTTAGACATTCCACTCTCAGAGAGGTCTTGTACTTCCCACAGAGATGTGAAAAAATCCCCTTGCCTATAGAACCGCCATGGGTAGTCAGTGCAAATCAGGGTACTTCCTCTTGCTCTGCATAAAGGAACCTGAAGGGCAGGAACATGTGTCACATAAAAGCACCATGGGAGCCTATCATTATTACTACTAATAAGAATAAATGGAACCTTTGCATACATAAACAAATCATAGGAGGTATATATTTTTTTCTTAGCTTTTAAAATCAATGGTAAGCATCGGGGCATTTTCTTGGGATTAATCTACTGGGGTTTTTTGCTACTTTGAAATGAACAAAGTTCAGTCAGTCATTAATCTCTAAGAAATTCTGTGCCTCTCAGTCACTGGACTGACATGTGGATTGTTGCTCCCCTTTGGACCCAGAGGAGGTGCTACAAAATCTCCAGCCTGATCACAGAATTAAAAAACAAAACAAAAAGGGAACAACAAAGGTACTCCTAGCTTCCTGGGTTATTTCTTGGAGTTCAGAACCTAAATAAAATGTACTAAGTGCAATTTTGGATTAAGAACCTTTCAGGGCTTCTAGTAGCTGCAATTTCAACATTTTGTGAAGAGTAGATTTGCAGCTGCCAACCTGCCCAGGCAACTTTTGCTTCAGTAGGCAGTAGAATCATTCCCAGAGGATCAAAAGCAAACAGCTTTATGTGGCTTTTTGCTGAATGTGTATTCACTGCCAGGCATCAACCCTCACCTGAGGAAAAAAAAGAAATCTCTATTATGGAGGAGTGTACCACCAGTAGCAACTGTTCTCACAGAGATGGACATACATGGGTGTGAGTGTTCACTCATCAGAATACAGGTTTGGTGGGAGAACAGTGATAATTCAGGTAATAACTAAATATGAATTTTAATGAGGATATACAATAGTCATTAAATATGGCATTAGACATGGGGATTAAAGGTTGGTGTTTCTATGTGAACACTACATGAGTTATTTTAGTTCTAATCATAAGAAGAATAATTAGAATTAATAGATATATCTGTACTAGAAAAATTATTTAGTTTTTTTGATAATTCTTTGAATCCATTCATCAGAGATGTTTGAACCAAAGCAACTCCATCATGAATAGGGGCTAGGTAAGACGAGCTTGAGACCTACAGGGCTGCATTCCCAGACAGCTAAGTCATTTTAAATCACGGGATGAGATACGAAGTCGGCACAAGATACAGGTCATAAAGACCTTGCTGATAAAACACGTTTGTAGTAAAGAAGCCAGCCAAAATCCACCAAAGCCAAGATGGCGACGAGAGTGACCTCTGGTCGTCTTCATTGCTACACTCCCAACAGAACTATGACAGTTTACAAATGCCGTGGGGACAGAAGGAAGTTACTCTATATGGTCTAAAAAAGGAGGCACGAATAATTCATCCCTTATTTAGCATTTAATCAAGAAATAACCAACAAATGGGCAACCAGCAGCACTCAGAGCTTTCCTGCCTATGGAGTAACCATTCTTTCTTCCTTTACTTTCTTAATAAACGTGCTTTCCCTTTACTGTATGAATTCACCTCAAATTCTTTCTTGTGTGAGATCAAGAACCCTCTTTTGGGGTCTGAATTGAAATACTTTCCAGTAACACATACATTGAAGATTAGTGAATTTACATTTGTGCTATTTTTCTGTTACATAGATAGAATAAATAATTTGGTCGTTAAAAGTTTCTAACTACAAAATAAACAATTGATATGAAGGAATTCACCTTGGAATCTGTGATTCTCCTTCCCAAACCCAGAAACGTTTCTCTTATGAGACTTTTTTCTTTTGAACTAAAGTGCCCAGACACAAGTTCCTGCAAGAGGTCAAACGCTAACAATGAGAATAGATGCAAAAGGTGAGGTCGTACACAGGTTATTTTTTACATACCATTACTAGAAATGACCATTTTGAAAGGGTTTAACCTGCTGTTTTCTTTAGTGTTCAGGGCACACCTACAAAAGGCAGGAAAAATTAGAAATTCTCATGTTTCCTCAAAGACAATTGGCAAAGAAAAAAGTAGGTTTTCTGTGGAAGTAAGTGACCTAGTCCACACTCCAACTATTTCCTACCTGTGGGATCTCTCTTGATTTTAATTATGTGCTCTAAAAAAATCAGTACTGATAGTACTTGCTTGGACTTGTATGGCTTTTTTTTTTTTTTTTTTTTTTCTGAGACAGAGTCTCACTCGTCACCAGGCGCCAGGCTGGAGTGCAGTGGCGTGACCTCAGCTCACTGCAACCTCTGCCTCCCGGGTTCAAGCAATTCTCCTGCCTCAGCCTCACGAGTAGCTGGGACTACAGGGGCACGCCACCACACCCAGCAAATTTTTTTGTATTTTTAGTGGAGACGGGGTTTCACCATGTTGGCCAGGATGGCCTCAATCTCTTGATCTCGTGATCCGCCCTCCTCGGCCTCCCAAAGTGTTGGTTTTTTTTTTTTTTTTTTCTTTTAGACTGAGTCTTGCTCTATTGCCAGGTGCCAGGCTAGAGTGGAGTGGTGCGATCTCGGCTCACTGCAACCTCCACCTCCCGGGTTCAAGCAATTCTGCTGCCTCAGCCTCCCGAGTAGCTGGGACTACACGGGAGCGCCACCACGCCCAGCTAATTTTTGTATTTTTTAGTAGAGAGGGGGTTTCACCACGTTGGCCAGGATGGTTTCAGTCTCTTGATTTCGTGTTTGGCCCACCTCGGCCTCCCAAAGTGCTGGGATTACAGGCGTGAACCACCGCGCCTGGCTTTGTATGGCATTTTATAGCTTTCAAACACTGTCTCATGTAATCTCAAATATCCTCATCCCCATTTTTCTGATGAGGAAAATAATGAGGGAAAACTAGAAAACTCTCTAACATCTAAAATAGTGAAAGGTGATTGAATAGATGTATAGCATACATCAGATAAAAGTTCTTCCAGTAATTTTCTCAGAAGGAAAGACCAGGCTCCTTCTCTCACCTTTGGGAAGATAATAGTGCAGGACCCAGGCTTTTACAAACTTCCTTCCTACTCCAAATCCTGCGATGGAGATAGAAAAGGGGAACGGATTCATTAAAGGTTGAGGAAAAGAAAAATTGTTCAACTTCTTATGCATTTTCAAAGACAATTAAAACTTTAGGATTTTGTTTTCTTAAGTTTTTGCTTACTTTCCACTGAGTAAATTATGAGTCAATATTTTCTACATCCTTAATAATAAGGAGTTCCTATGATAAAGTCAATAATGGCACACCCAGAACTTTTGCATAATGAAAAAAATAATATATAGGATCTTGTATCCCAATTAGGTAAAACAAATATGCTGCAATTTGTAATTATTATAGCTATTACAATTCTTTTTAATGAATCCATTCTTGAATTAAAGTTCTCTTTGGTTTATTCACAGTCTTGTAAGAACTGTTATAAAAAATGAGCAAGGCTTTCAACATTTATAATAAAAGCTGAATGACTAAACAGACCTACTTTTTTTTATTTGCATTAATGAGTTCACCCTCAAATATATATGCAATAATATATAAAATTAAGTTATAAATGCAGGGATGTGCTCCAAGTCACTAAGAAAATCTGCATGCAAATGTATAATAATCACAAATCTACAGTATTACAATATTAAAAAATACCCACAATTAAATTATCATGTGGAAATAATCATAATGTTATTGGAAACTCAATTATTGTGGCAACCCTTGTCGGGGAATTAGCAGAGTATGGCAAAGGCAAGTCAGACCTGAATTCATCAAATATATATTATCACAATATTACATGTTCACTTCGATTCCATGCAAAGACAAACATCCTCTCTCACTAGTATCTGCTCAATGCATTTGTATTATTCATGAACAACTCTGTGATCTATTATACATACAAAACTGATTGTACGCTTCTTGCCGCAGGCTACAATGCAGAGACACAGAATTAATTTTATTATATACACATGCATGATAATTGTGAAGGATTTGGTCAAATACCAAACTCTGCTCCTGTGCTCCATTATTCCACTTTCCAAAAAACAAAAACAAAACATATAAAGGTCTAAGGTCAGCAGCAATTTCTCTTCATGACAGTGAAGCTCTTTGTCGTTGAGAGTAGAAAGTTCCTGGATATTAATGAGCCCCGAACTGTGAAGAATTGTCCACACTCCTTCCTACCAAAGCAAAAGATAAGTTCGTTATTGATACCCTAAAAACTCGAGTCCAAGTGACATAACTATAAGGAATATTTGGGAATTACTGGTTGTAGCTACCTTGTGTCTGGGCAGTTCTCCTGCTGGGGTGACTGGGTGAGATTTTAAGATCCTTACCAACATATAGCAGGATTTAAAGGTAACTTCAAGGCTGGTTGGTCCTTCCCTGTTTCACCACTTCCTCCCTTATGCTAATATGAAACATTCCTGTTTCCTTTCCTAAATCATAAATTTCATGAAGTCCTTATTTACTTTTGATTTTTTTCATCTTTCTATCCCTAATGCCTTGCAGAGTGCTATGGACATAGAGGAAAATAAATATGTACTTCATAAGTTCAAGATATTCCAGTACTACTGTCCATCATAATCTTATTTTTTGAATGATCGCTACTAGCACTGTCCATCAGAAACATAATGCAAGCCACAAGTGAAATTTTAAATTTTCTGGTACCTAGGCTAAAAAGAAAAGGTAAAAAAAAATGAGTAATGTTAATCTTAATGATATTTAATCCACAATATTCAAATTATTACCCATTCAGTACATACTCAATATGAAAAATTATGAATGAGATAATTTACTTCAAAATTAGCTGTGTATTTTATATTGATTGATACAAACATGTCTCAATTAAGACTAGTCACATTTAATTGTTCAGTATCCACATGTGGCTAGTGGCTACCATATTGGACTATGTAGGCCTATTATCTGGTTAATGCACTGAACCTAACCAGTTAAGCCAGTTTATTTGTGTGTATTCAAGATGAACTGATTAGCTACTGCTTTCACTTTTCAGCTGAATTTCTATACGTCATATAACTATAGCTTCAGATTCAGAGAACTTTTTTCGCTAATTAGAGCAAATAAAAATAAGAAATCACTTTAAACTGTTTGAAAAGCTATTACTTTCTTTCTGTTATAGGTGATTCTTCTAGAAATGGTGGATGAGAGTGCCAGTTTTACACACTAGACCCCACTTCCATTATTTGAGTAAAAATTGAAAGAAATTGTATCAGAGCAAGTGAACATAATGTGCAGTCAGACAAATCAAGTGCTAAATGACATCTCTGTCTATTGGGCCATTTATTATATATTTCTGAGCCCCAAGATCTTAATCTATCAAATGTAATAATATCTAGTTATTGGGCCTGTTCTAAGGTTACGAGAATTAAATGAAATACAATATGCTTAGTACAATCTCTGGCATGTGTTAGGCACTTAATAAATGTTAACTATTGTTCTTTTTCTCATCATTGTTTTTTATCATTACTTAAAACCCCCTGTTGGAATGTCACCTAACTCTTTCTATGTAGGTCTTCATAAAATGAGAATTTAAAAACCAGTCCTTCTGGTTCCCAGCTGGAACGATCAACTATGGCAAACCGAGTAAACTCTATGTGGAAAATCCTCCAAGAACCATGTGCAGACTCTCATTTAAATGCTTTTTTTATGCTGAAGATGTTTCCCTCTCTACATACAGCTCCTTATTAGCTCCAGACACTTAGATGTTCAGGGAGAGGATACACCTCATGGTGCATGAGGTGCGTAGTAGATTCTTCTAAGAGAGGGGAGGCAGCTAATGACATATTTGCATCTGTTGAATAGTAATTGTAAACTCTGTGCCTGGAATGGGGCTACCTTTTGACTAATGGACCATAAAACTCAAAAAAAGTTTGTTTGGATTTGTTTGTTCTGTTGCCCGGGTTTACCTTATGAAACTGATGTCATTTCACAATGCTTTCTCTCTCTCCTTTCAGTCTTCTTACTGACAGTCTCTCCAAATACTATGTAAGACACTAATAGTCTCATACAGATATGATATATATATCCTGTAGTCTGACATATACATATATCTTTCTCTCATATGTGTGTGTGTATATATATAATTCATGTATCATATATATGAGAAAGAGATACTATCTAATAGCTACACAAAAAAAATTTCTTTCTTTTTTTTTGAGATGGACTCTCCTGTTGTCACCCAGGCTAAAGTGCAGTGGTGTTATCTCAGCTCATTGCAATCTCCACCTCCCAGGTTCAATCGATTCTCCAGCCTCGGTCTCCAAAGTAGCTGGGATTACAGGAGCGCACCACCAGGCCCAGATAATATTTGTAATTTTTAGTAGAGATGGGGTTTCACACGCTGGTGAGGCTGGTCTCGAATCCTGACCTCTAGTTATCTGCCCGCCTCAACCTCCCAAAGTGCTGGGATTACAGGCATGAGCCACCATGCCCAGCCTAAAAACAATTTCTAATAGCTAAACTAAAACAAGTTTTTAAAAAGAGATACATATCTCTTTCTCAGATACATACATGTATCTCCTATATACCATGTGTTGTATTACCCACGCATATGTATACACATATGTACATATGTGTGTGTCTGTGTGTATGTGTGTACATATGAAACTACAGCGTCTTGCCATATAGCTAGTGGTAATAAAGAAGAAATTTTAAATGCACTTTTATTATCGGCCTGAGTTTTCTCTTCTTTTCTGGAAGTCTACACCAGCATTGTCCATATGAAATAAAATGTGAGTCACTAATATGAGCTATCCATGTGATTAAAAATATTCTAATAGCTAAACTAAAAATAGTTTTTGAAAACACAAAAATTTAGGTGAAATTAATTTTCCATATCTTAAATTTTTTTTCCCATTTTTTTGAGACAGGGTCTCATTCTGTCACTCAGGCTGAAGTCCAGTGGCACATTCATGGTTTACTGCAGCCTGGACCTCCAGGCTCAAGTGATCTTCCCACCTCAGCCTCATACCTCCTAGTAGCTGGGACTACAGGTGAGCACCACTGCAACTGGCTAATTTTTAATCACGGCTTTTATTTAACTAAATACATCTTAAATTTTTTCATTGCTAGAGGTAACCAATATAAAAATTTTTTTACACCTCTTTTTGTGCTAAGTCTTAGAAATCCTAGGTGTGTTTTTCCGTTCCAGCACCGCTCACTGCAGAATAGTTTTATTCAAGTACTTATTAGGATGCATGCCTGTCTGATGGCTACCACACTGGACCCGCAATTCTAACCCAACTCTTTGGCCTTCCTTAGCTTGAACTGTAGAATACTGCTACTAATAAATGAAATCAAGCTTTGCCCCCACAAAGCCCTGCTGCTGAATGCTGACTGACATTTGAACAAAGAAAATGTCCTTATATTTAAGCATCAGAACTATTACTTTTCTAATACCTCGCAACCCTTGGGTCACTTGAGGCCATTTCTCATGATTTGCATTAGGTGTTCTTTGAGACACAACATTAATCCAGTAATAATTAAAATGATGTACTGTACTATTAACATTCTCAAATCTTTAAAGCAAAGTGATCTATGCCTGCAGCACTGCCCAGGCTGGCTAATTAAACAGCATACAGTTGTAAATGGCTACTGTAAGCAGTTCCCTATTTAAAAATACAGCTCTGGGAAGTGGAGTTTATAGTGACAGGGGCGCTACCAGGATTGATCAGCTTTAAATAGAGGCCGATGCAGCACACATAGCAAATTTTACTTGAAAGGCTGGTATTTTGCTTTGTTGCCAATGTGAGGCTTTGGTTTCAACCTAGGCTCCTGTTGAATGGCAGGCCCTAGGTTGTGTAAGCTAGACACCCCGTGGTGGGTGAGGTTGCAGGATGGATCCTCCCCTTGCTCTTTCTCATGTGAGTCAGCATTCCTGGGAGACAGAGCCAACCAACCCAGCAAGAGGAACACCGACTCCACTCCACCCAGTAACCTCTCATCTGCCGTGATCGGACCCCGAGCCAAGGGATTTGGGTGTGTAAACTCAAGAAAGATTTGGCTCCATTCTCTCTCTCTCTTTCTTTCTGCAACAATTAGAACTGAATTATTTGCTTCTTGTTTTCCCTTCTCCCACTTGTTCCACCATTCATATCTAAGTGAGTAATTTCTCTGGTTTTTTAACACTAATGTTTCCTGGTGCTAAAAGGCAAATGATAATTGAGTGGTCTTAATCCCTTGAAATGGAACTAAAACTTTGGAGGTAGCTACATCAGCAAAGAGGGAATGGCAGCCTTTTTAGTACATTTCACTTCCTTTTAGGACCTCCCAGAGAAGACCTCAGATAAACTTTTTAGCTCTAGGTGAAGCCTGAATGTCAACTGAGTACGGCTGCCATTTTTGTTTCACGTTTTCCTTTCCACCCACCAGTTACCCAGCAGTGAGTTTTAAGCATCAGACATTGTCGTGCCTACATCAAGGGTGTGTATGGTTGTATGTACAGTGCCTGGCACAGAGTTAGACTCAATGACTGACTGACTGAATGAATGCATGGATGAATGAATGAATGAGCCAGTAAGTGATTAAATGAGCTCACAGTACTGTCAACTCAAAGTCAAACTTTCTGGTAATCTCTTCTGAGTCTTAAATTTGAATTTTGATATTTCAAATATTATATAGAAAAATGCTTTAACCCTCCCCCACCCAAAAAAACCTACTAGGTTATAGAAGGTAGGTTTTCCCCTGTTACTACTTCCTCTCTTCCTCAAGGTTTCCCATATTAGTGTCAATAAAAATATGTTTTCTTAGCTCAAGTATTAGGTGGAATTAAGAAAAAAAGCACTGCTATATTAGAAAAGGAATTAGGTTTGTGATTCTAGGATAAAATTACTGAAGATGAAATCTGAGTATGTGCTCTAAATAATAATTCCTCTAGGTATCCAGGTAGTCAGAAATTCTATTTTTAACATCTGTCTGAATAAGTAGGGGGTTTGAGTTATCCCCATGCTTTTCAATCCATATAATTATAATTTACATTTACCTAGAATTTCTATTTAATCTGAATAAAACATACCCCTCTCCAGAGTATGACTCAGTGGACAATATACTAAAACTTGGGAGTGTTCAGAAGCATAGCTTTCTAATGCCTCAACTTGCCCAAAGGAAGAATAAGCTGATCACCAAACAGATGCCCTGCGGTAATTAGATTAATTAGGTGAATAACACAGGTTTAAACCCCAACCGTGTTTTATAAATACATTCTGGACAATCCCTTTTGATCAGAAAGGGTCTAATTGCAATAGCTGAAACTGTCAGAACTATCAGGGTGGCCATATTCAAATATTGGAGGATATGGTCAAATCTAGAACTGACATTGATTGTAGGTAATTCCCCTAGAATAACCAGCTTTCCCTGCCAGCTACCTTGTCTACTTTAGCAAGGAATTGGGAGGTTCTAGCTGGCCTTCGGTCAGCCTAATACAGACTGAGATTGTTGTGTAAAATGGACATGATAGAAGTAAAGAGGTGAAGATGATTTCACTTCTACGTGGAACCAAAAAAAGTTGAACTCACATAAGCAGAGTAGAACAGTGGTTGTCAGAGGGGCTTGGAAGTGGAGGGAATGGGAAGATGTTGGTTAAAGGGTATAGAATTTCAGTTAAATAGAAAGATTATGTTCTGGAGATCTACTGTACAGCATGGTGACTACTGTTAATAACAAGGTATTGTATATCTGGAAATTGCTAAGATAGATTTTAAATGTTCTCACCAAAACGTGAAATGTTAAGTATGTGAGATCATAGTTAAGTTTATGAATATGGTAATTAACTTTATTTAGTCATTCCACAATGTGCATGTGTGTGTATGTGTGCATATATATCAAAACTGCTTGTTGTACACCATAAATATATATAATTTTTATTTGGCCAATTAAAAATAAACATTTAAATAAAAACTGCTGTAAGGAGACAAAGAAATAGCATTTAGGGAGTAGGATTAAAAAGCACTGAACAATCAATTTTTTTATTAGAATCTTCTCTAGGATACTCTGAGCATGGAGTTAAGTTCATTTTGCAAGACTCATAAGACTGTTTTATATATATATATTATATATTGTATATATTCATATTGTATTATATATTGTATTATATATAATATAATATATATAATATTGTATATTGTGTATATATATAGTATTATATATAATATATAGTATTATATATATTATATATATTGTATATATATAATATATATATAGTATCAGAATATATACATAAAATGGGCTTAAAACAATGTTCAAATATTCAAGTCATAAGCACATAGCTTCTATGTTTTGGCATTAGGCAAACTATTTTTACATAAAGTCATTTAGCCAGTAAGTAAATAAACAGATGACTTTTCAAAGTAAATATTTTGATCTAATATAATCATAGGGCATCCAAAATGAAGCAGAATATATGCATCACAGTGTCCTAGTGTAAGATATTTCCTGACTGGAGTGATATTTGAAACTAGGTAAGTCAAACAGTTAATTGTATTCTAGATATCACTTCCCCTAATTTGTAAGTAATCACATTTATTTAGACTGGTTTTAAACTGTTATTCATCTTTTTTTATGCAATTAGTTTTTACACAGGGCATAAATAAAATTAGCATCTATACCATTAGGTATCTTAAGGAAAATTAGCATCTATACCAATAAGTATCTTAAGGAAAATGCTGAACTGCAATTTTCTTTGTTTCTTGATTGAAACAAATGTTTGTGTATGTGTGTATATATATATATATACTGTGATTAGTATAATTAGTTGTGTGCACAATCACAGGAATGTGGAATTTTTCTTACAATTATTTATCTACATTTCTGATGATATTCAGTAATCTACCTGTATCCACTCTTACTTCACTCTATTCTCTTTTAAATATCAAGTATATGACATTCCTATTATGCTAACTTTACTCATTCTAAGTTCTTCCAAAGATGATTAATTTCTTCTGCATGAGAATTTGAGCCTCTAAACATCAACTAAACCCATTTAGACATATATTTCCAATGATGACTAAATGCACTGATATATGTTATCTGAACAGAAGTTCAAAATAACCTCTATATCCCATAGCCCTTTTCATCAATCTTAGTAAAAACAGATCAATGGAAAACAATATAGCAGAACAGCAAACATAAATACTGAAACCTTATTTGTAGATGTTTGCTATAAATGTAACACCCACCATACACAGGGAGAGATACTGAAAATAGCTTTCTTCTGAAATAACTACACTGCTCCTTGAGAGAAAGGCAAACTGCATTATTAGATTAAGATCAACACAATGAAGTTACTTTTTAAGGATCTCATACACTCAAGTTTATGTTAAAGAGGAAAATGTCCTTTTGAACTAAAAATCTAATGGACATGATGGATGCTTGATTGTATCCAGATGGCATCAAAGCATCCTATCAATTTCATACAGATTTCTGTTAACTAGATATGTTATGAAAGTGAGAGGAAAAATTAAAATGAAAATTGAATTTCAAAAAATTGAAATTGAAATGTGAATTGATCAGCTACTGTTTTAGTCCGTTTTGCATTGCCATAAAGGAATCCCTGAGACTGACTAATTTATAAAGAAAAGAGGTTTATTTGGTGCACAGTCCTGCAGAATATAAGCATGGCACCAGCATCTGCTTGGCTTCTGTTGAGTCCTTAAGTAACTTACACTCATGGTGGAAGGCAAAAGGGGAGCCAGCATATCACATGAAGAGAGAGGCAGCACAAGAGAGAAGCCAGGCTCTTTAAACAACCAGCTGTCCTGTGAACTAAGAGAGTGAGAATTCATTACTGTGAGGACAGCACCAAGCCATTCATGAGGGATCCTCCCCTGTGACCCAAACACCTCCCACGAGGCCCTACCTCCAACATTGGAGGTCACATTTCAACGTGAGATTTGGATGGGCTATTTTGGAAACATGTAGCTCAGAACATTATGGTGATTGGATTATAACATTTTGGCTCAAATATAAAACATGGGCTAATATAAAATATAGGCATATCACTATATAAACAGAAGTCTCACCTTGATTTCAAAGATTTTCTTCTGCATTATAGCCCATTATTGTTCTGTGTGCCTCAACCCTTTATCTTCAAATTTGCAACATTGCCAAGAATATGAGTCACATCCTTGAATACCACATATTCACGAAAAAATCTTTGGGAAGTGAGTCATTTAATGGACTATTGGGGGAGATTTTTAAACTTAATATAGAATAATTTTTCAACAGGATAACTTGTCTCTCTTCTGCTTGCCATGATACTGTCTCACAGACTTGCACAGAAAATATCAAACATTTTTGGCTGAATAAATAAACAAAAGACAAGGCAGATAAACTGACTTCTCAGGCCCAAGATGGTGGCCTCTGTGACATTTTGGTCTTGAAGTCTTGATGGGAAAACCATTTGCAGCCTCCGGGTAATGGTGACTTTATTCCTGTCTCCCCCATGGCCCCTCTTAGCCTCTCATCTTGTGGACTTTCCCTATACACTCCACATAATCAGGAAATCAGTGGGATTTTTCAATTCTGTCTCTTCTTCATAATTGGTTTTCTGCTTTAAGAACCTATTAGCTCTCCAGCCCACTCACGTGATTTTGCATGATAAAGGTACCACAGGAAGCCTACTAAAATAGCAGCAAATACCTTCTTTAAGCCAGGTGTATGTCATGTTTTGACATCTACTCTCTCTCTTGATTCTCACAACCACCATCATCCCAGGTAAGTATTATTAATTTATTATTAATCCCATTTTACATGTATAAATGTTACACCAAAGAAACATAACTTGCAGGGCATAATCAAAGAAGGATTTTACTGTGATCTTTCACATGTATTATATGGGGCTTGTTTTCCCCTATGCTTGGATGCAATTTTTGACAAGTCCTCTGGTTTTTCTGCTTACAGGCAAGTAATGAAATCAGTTTCTGTTCAGTGATTTAAAATATTATCTCCACATAATTGTACAAACTTCAAATTTAATAAATAAGGGCTTCTTGCTATTGTCCAGCCCAGGCCTGTGTAATAAGAGGGCTGGTTACTCTCCCCTCCCCTGCCTTATACATTACCTCCTCTTCTCCATCCCACTGAGCTTGGTTTCAGACCCTCCAAGATGAGAGAGAGGCAGAAGTTTGGTCAGAGGGGAAAAGAGCAAAAGATCTTATTAGATTAATATTGTTGGGAAATTGCATTGGCTCTCATTGAACTTGGCAGATTTTATGTGACTTGTGGGTCATTCCTAGTGCCTCCTCATACATTGTTAAGGATTCATCTTCAGCAATTACTTTATGCAAATACATCTCTTTTTGTATGTCACATGGTCACAGTGTCCCTGATAGTCTAGATCAGTGGCCTTGCCTGTGTACACAGCTTCGTGAAATCTCATGTCTAGTGCCATCATAGTATTCATTATATAACATTTTAATTTAGTGTTCTTTGTTTATTAGAAAGCTCTCTCCAACACAATCTAAGATAATCTCAGGCCAGATCTTTCACATATGCAGCCACAGCTGGGACAAGGTGCAGAATTCACAAGACCCAAGGTGCAATCCTAAAATTATCTTCAGCCATTTTTTTTTTTTTTTTTTTTTTAGTGTCAGAGCTAGATGTCAGAAAAGTGAGGCAAAACTGGTTTTCCCACTTTTTTTGCTTTGGTATGTTCCATTTATTGACTAGAAACACCACAAAAATTGTTCCTCATTAACATTCTAATATTGTTTAAAACATCATGATAAAAGTAATAAAGATTAAGCAGTTTTAAAAGCGACAATATATTTTCTAGCTTTTGTCTGATCAAAGAGAACTGTTGTTTTGAAAAAGGATTCACCCCAGGAAAATTATCATTGTTTTGCCACTATTTTTCTTATTCAAAACAAAACAAAGCAAAATCCTTGTAACATGCTATATCTTTAAAGCATTGGAAACATGACATTTCATATCAGTTACAAACTGGGCTAAACATTAGTCAGTACTGGCATTCATGAAATTAAAAGACATAGCTTATCGGAGGTCAAGCTATACTATCATTCAGTATGGATCAGAGTCCCCATCGGCTCAGTCAACTTTAATCCCAAATATAATTTTTTTCTTGCAAATACTTTTATAAAGACTTGGAACACATTAGTACATTTCTTTGAACATAACTGAATAAAAAAAGACAAAACTCTGACTGGTTTCTAACATCCTGAAAAATATAGGCATTGCGGAGAGAGATCCAAGATGGCCGATTAACAACAGCTCAGGGTTGTAGCTCCCAGTGAAAGCGCAGACAGCGAGTGGACGCCGCACTTTCAGACGAATTCTTGTTGCCCACAGACTAGGAGATTCCCGGCGGAGGAGCCACA
>CAUYLG010001815.1:0-22606 GCA_963573385.1 Cacajao melanocephalus | reverse complement strand
CTGGGACTACAGGTGCGTGCCACCATGCCCAGATAATTTTTTTATTTTTAGTAGAGACGGGGTTTCACCATGTTGACCAGGATGGTCTCGATCTCTTGACCTCGTGATCCACCCGCCTCGGCCTCCCAAAGTGCTGGGATTATAGGCGTGAGCCACCGCGCCCGGCCTATCTTTAATTTTTAACTAAAAAGAATCAAAAAATAACAACACTATGACAGAAACTTCAAAGATAACTCTAAGAAAGTAAGTCTCCTTGAGTCACATTCCCATAGTTTCGATGCCCAATTGTTGTGTCCAGTACTATTATTCTTTGTTCAGAATCCTCTCAAAAAATCTGTGTCTATGTAAGTATGCATGTACAAAAACACACACAACACACTACACATTATATATTCACATGGTATCCCACCTCCCCTATATTATTTGGTCTTTATACAAATGAGTTTATATTTATAGTGCTCTGTAAGTTGTTTTTTTTTTCAAGTAACAATGAATTTGAAGATCCTTCCATATCAATACATAAAAATCTACCTATTTTTTTCTTGATGGCTATACCATATTCCAGATACACTATAAAATTAATATACAGTATTATATATATATTAAGTGCTTAATTATTATATCCCTCAAGGTAAATTCAACAGCCATGATCTACAAAAAAATCAACATTGCAATGCATTTGGCCCTAACATTTTCTATGCATGTATACCCACAAATCTTATTTAACCAAATAGAATTTCTAAAGTTGTGCACTAAATAGCAACATAATAAACATTAAAACAAATAAAGCTTGACCAAAACAAATGGGCAATTTTACCTTCAATTAAATTACTAAAATCTACAACACTATGCTTTGGTTCACTTTAAGGGGAAAAGAGAAATCACTTTACATACATAGTACTAAGTCTTGTTTTATAATTTAACCAACTCAAGGTTATGGTTTACTGCTAACATTTTAGAGAGTTTGTAAAGACTGTCAGAGCCTAGGAGACTACTTTCTCCTGGCTTTATCTCACTGTAATAGAAATCTGAAATTTTATAAACATTCTAGCTAGAATTTAATAAACATTCATTATTTCATTTGACTGGTAACTCAAAACTAAAAAAAGCTCCAAAGATTTTAGTCAACAGAACATATTAAACTTTGAGTTCTAATCTATGCTAAACTGTTTAACTAAAAAAATATTTATTTAAAAAATAAAAAATATAGGCCAAGAGCAGTGGCTCACATCTGCAATCCCATGCTTTGGGAAGCTGAGATGAGAGGATCGCTTGAGGCCTAAAGTTTGAAATCAGTCTGCACAACACAGCAAGACCCTGTCTCTAAAGGAAGAGGAAAAAAAAAAAATCCCAGCCAGGCTGGTGGCATGCACCTCTGTAGTCCTAGCTACTTGGAAGGCTGAGGCAGGAAGATCACATGAGCCTAGGAGTTCGAGGCTGCAGTGAGCTAAGATCACACTACTGCACTCCAGCCTGGGCAAAAGAGGGACTCTGTCTCTAAAAAAAAAAAAATTAATTAAAATAAGAAAATAAACAATATAAATTATGATATAAAATTTCAAACATATACAAGGGTAGAGAAAGTAGTATAAAAACCCCCTCGTCCTAATGTACTCACCTTCTACAATTATTTTCTTGGTCAATCTTAATTCATTTACACCCTTACTTACTACCATCCCCTTTCATCACACACACAGGTGCATATACATATTTTTAAGCAAACCCCAGACATCATAAGATTTTATCCATAAATATTTAGCTATTAAATGATTCCTATCAATGCCTTTAATCCTGAGTCTAGATATAAACCACAGGCTACATTTTGCTTTGATATATCACACTGCTCTCAGTTGCTTGTCACAATTTGGAAAGGATGGGTTCTGCTGGCATTTAGTGGGTAGAGGCTAGGGATGCTGCTAAATAACCTACAAGGCACACAACAATCCCTACAACAAAGAATTATCTGGCCCCAAATGTCAATAGAGTCCCTGTTAAGAAGCCCTGTTCTAGATCAATATCATCCAAATCATGACACACGTATACCCTGGGTATATATATATATATATATTCACAGAGATGCTCTGAGGATTCAACATGCTTAAAGGCTATAGTAACATCTACTTCACTACCTTTTTAAAAAAAAAAAAAAACTAAACAATATCTCCCCCCTTTAAAAACAGAATATTTGATATCTAAGAATGTGTTAATAACAAACATGTAGGAAGGGTTACTGTAGATCATATCACTTCCTCAGACTTATTCACTTTCTCAACCAAATGTTCATCCAAACATTCTGCTTGCCACTGTGATGTTTTCAACTGTTACATAGTTTTCCTTTTCTTTAAAAAAAAAATTAGTCATATATTATTTAAATTTTATTCTTAACGGACTATTGAGATAAAGAGAAACAGGAATACCTGTGCTGAAACAGAAGTTAGTAAAGACTACATACATAAATGGTAATTCTGGAAAGTTGTCACAGGATTCCCTTCACCATATTCATAAGATGCACTCGTCAGATTAACAATCTTATACTGCACATCAAAACTGCAGATACTTGGAGAGCATGAGTTAAAAAGAAAAAAAATCCACTGATGAATTTATCTACTTTGGCTTATCATATACTAGGAATAAAGACTTCTCTCTTCCATAGAATACTATCACAGAGAAATTCTTTCAAATAATAATTAAATATTTCTCTAATATTTGAAGGAAAAAACATTTTTCATTTTTAAAATCTAAATGAGTAAAATTTTAAGTTGCAAAATGTAAGAATTCTAAATATTATCACGGCATCAATTCACTTTTAAGTCTTCATTGTAATATATATGTGATGTCCAAATCAAACATGAGATGTATCATTTTTAACTTATTTTTCAGTAAAAAGTTTTTAATGTAATTTTAAAATTAGAAATAACTCGGTAACATCCACAACTGGCATGTTTACATACTATGAGTGCAAAGATAATAGTGGTCCAACTTTCATAGAAGATAATTTTATTGAAGTAATAGCTATCAAAGTTTAAATGTCTCCCCTCCCCTACTAAAACCCCAGAGTTCAACAAGCACGGAGTTTAATTTGGGAAGTGGGTAAGTTTTAGGTCAAGCATAAAATGATAATCCCTTCAAGTAAAAATTATCCTTGAAATCATTTCAACTTCAGTATACACAAGCTGAGGTGCCTCAGGGCAGCCCACAACAATACCTCTGAGTAACAGCATTTCACAGTAAAACTGTTTTAAATTTTGCTGGGATATACTTCTTGGGTAGCGTGACTAGTTTTGATGCACTAGTTTCTCTCCTGTTTTGAAATTTCTCTTGGCCAAACACATGCAGTTAGATAAATGATAAAATAATGAAATGTACTGACTGTTTGACACCTCATCTTTGTAAGAATTCAAACCAATCGAGACCATCCTGGTCAACATGGTGAAACCCCGTCTCTACTAAAAATACAAAAATTAGCTGGGCATGGTGGCACAGCCTGTAGTCCCAGCTACTCGGGAGGCTGAGGTAAGAGAATTGCTGGAACCCAGGAGGTGGAGATTGCGGTGAGTTGAGATCGCGCCATTGACTCCCGCCTTGGTACTAAGAGCGAAACTCTGTCTCAAAAAAAAAAAAAAAAGAATTCAAACCACAGATAAACTCACAAAAGTACTCCAGTATACATAAAGATTTTTGCTACATGGTTCTAAATAATAAAACTAAGAATACATTTGAAATTCCCATAAACTCTTTTTAAAACTCAGCCTAATAAAAAAATATAGCATTCATGCAGGGTGCAGTAGCTCACATCCGTAATCCCAACACTGTGGGTGTCCAAGGCAGGTGGATCACCTGAGGTCACAAGTTCAAGACCAGCCTGGCCAATAAGACGAAACCCGTCTCTACTAAAAATACAAAAATCAGCTGGGTGTGGTGGCAGGCCCCTGTTATCCCAGCTACTCGGGAGGCTGCAGCAAGAGAATCCCTTGAACCTGGGAGGAGGAGGCTGCAGTGAGCTGGGCCAAGATCATGCCACTGCACTCCAGCCTGGGCAACAGAGCAAGACTCTGTCTCAAAAAATAAATAAATAAAATATATATATAGCCATTCAGTATAATGAAGCTATTAATAAACAATGAGATATTATAAATGTATTAAATGTAGAAGTGGAAAAATCTAATACATATTTTAAGTGAAAAAGCAATATGAAAATTCAGCCTTATAATACAATTTCACTGTAATAAAATTTTCTGTTAAGGATAAATAAGAAACCCTAGAAAGCTGTTTGATCTACGTAAGACAGAATGATCTACTTAAGACAGAAGGACTGGGGGGTATTTGAAGGAGAAAAGGAACTTGCATTTGTTCATTTTTTACTTCCTGTAGTACTTACATTGTCTTTTTAAATGTAGGTGGCAAGTCAGGTGGTACAGGTAGTTCAAATCTAATTAACTCGATTCATTACTACTATTACTAATAGTAACAACAATTATAAAAATAACCAAACAAGGATAACAACAATAGAAAAACTAATAAAACAATAGGCATAAACCAGCACCGTCACAGATAAACCAAGATATACTGTTACCCTACTTATGAGACCTTATTATCTTCAGTTTATACATGAGAAAATTGAGCCTTAGAAAGGTTTAACTCTCAGCTCAGTGCAGTGGCTCGCACCTATAATCTCAGCACTTTGGGAGGCCAAGGTAGGCAGATCACTTGAGTCCAGGGGTTTGAAACTAGCCTGAGCAACATAGTGAGACCCCCATCTCTACAGAAAATACAAAAATTAGCTGAGTATGGTGGTGTGTGCCTGTAGTCCCAGCTACTTGGGAGGCTAAGGTGGGAGGATCCCTTGATCCCAGGAGGCAGAGGTGGCAGTGAGCCCAGATCACAACACTGCACTCCAGCCTGGGTAACAGAGCAAGACTCTGCCTCAACAAATAAATATAAATATTTTTAAAGTACTTTTTAAAAAAGATTTTAGCATCAAGACAGAGAGTGTTCTGTAAACTATACTGGATCTCCCCCATGAAATGAGTAAGGACATTTCTTAATGAGCAAAGTCAGTACTCAACTGAACAAATATGAAGAAGTAAAATTTACAGGACAGACTGGGAGCAGTAGTTAATGTAAATGATAAACCTGTAGAGTTACTGGTGATAAACTAGCATAGCTTGTAAATGATAAATCTGTAAAATTACTGGACAATGGTTATATTAGTATACTCTTCTGCCCAGGTATAGAAAGAGAGGAGGCTTCCTAGCACCTTTCAGAAACCCATATCTCATTAACTATACATTTGACATATGGCTTGAAACAGAAATAAATAAGGTAAATAAGTTGGACGTAAACTTTTGAAAAATTGTTTTAAAACATCAACAATACACAAATAAAAAATAAAAAGTTTTGCTGCTCATTTGTAATTTATTATGTCTAGTTTTCCAAAGCTGGACAAGTCATGGTCAGAAGAGTTTTTATAAATGTAATGTTTTTGTTTCTTTAAAAAAAGATCTGCTTATTCAAGCAGAGAAATATAATTTTACTTTTAAAGTGAATTCTTCTTTAAAAGTTTCACTGAAGGCCAGATGTGGTGGCTCACGCCTGTAATCCCAGCACTTTGGGAGGCTGAGGCGGGCAGATCACCTGAGCTCAGGAGTTCAAGACCAGCCTAGCCAACATGGTGAAACCCTATCTCTACTAAAAATACAAAAATTATCTGGACGCGGTGGCTCATGCCTGTAATCCCAGCTACTCGAAAGGCTGAGGCACGAGAATCACTTGAACCCAGAAGGCAGAGGCAGCTGTGAGCTGAGACTGCGCCACTGTACTCCAGCCTGGGCGACACAGAGAGACTCCATCTCAAAAAACAAAAGTTTCAATTCAGAGTTTCTGCCTAAAAGATCAAAGTTTTCTCAAATAGTTTGAGGAGTGTACCTTTCAAATGTGGAGTCAGTCTTACATCTCCACAATAAACCATACTTGGGCATCGTATATAATTCCTTTAACATATTGCTGAATTGTATTTGCTAATATTTTAAGGATATTTGCATCTATATTCATGAGGAATATTTATCTTAAACTTTCTTTGTGTGGTCCTTGTCAGGTTCTTCTATCAGCGTAATACTGACCTCCAAAAGGGGTCTTATACTCTAAGGTTCTGAGGTCTCTAGCTAGTCTACCTTATTCTCTCTACCTTTGGGGATCTTCTAATGCTTGTTTTATATATAATGTCCAGAATCTTCATCTGTATTTCACAGGAAAATAGGGAGAAGTGAGTCTATTCCATCTTGTCTCAGAAACAGAATATATTAATACTTGTTAATTCAATAAAATATTTAATTTTAAATTATACTGTTTTATTTTCAATTTTGCCACTTCCAGCAGTAATGAAAGCTAACCTAGTTATCCTTCCTTTTCACAATTCTTACCCAACATATACAGCTTCATTAAAAAAAAGTATAAAGTTTAATTTTTTAAAAGTTGTAACTCTGAAACAGTAAACTGACTACACTTCTTATTTCTGCCAAACTAATTTATAATCTTATTAAAAATTCAAAGAGTACAGGCATGCACCACCATGTCTGGCTAATTATTTCCTATTTTATAATAACAGGATTTGTTGCTCCAGCTGCTGGGAATGCTGTCACACCTTCAGGGTTTGCATCAGCTGAAGAAAGCCTACCAGTCCAAGGCCATGTCCTTGAGGGGTAGCTCATGTCCACTGACTAATGGAGGCAGGTGTATAAAGGTCTAGACATTCTGACCCAATATAGGATACTTCTCAAGGGCCATTTCTGCTACAGAGCTCCCAGTGGAATCAACTGAGGCTGATGGAACAACTTTACAAGTCCTATTTCCCTCCATTCCCTTCTACAGGTGTTGACCTCAAAAGAAATCCCTAACCAATAACTGCACAGTAAGCTCAATCTTGGTATTTACTCCTTGAGAAATCCAACCAGTTACAGTTAAGACAATTCAGTCTTAGGGAAATTAAAAGTAAAAACTAAGGTTGTTGAATATAATAGAGACTGGCACATATCCCAGTGATACATGTGACATTAAAGCTCCCAGATACTTTGTCAAACAGGATACTACTATACAATAATTACCTCTCAGGGATGCAGAGAAAAAGGAACAATTATACACTTAATAGGATTGTAAATTAGTACAATCTTTATGGAAAACAGTACATCAATTTCTTAAAGAACTAAAAATAGAACTACCACTCCACCCTGCAGTCCCACTACTATTGGGTATCTACCCAAAGGGAAAAAAAATCATTATATCAAAAAGATACCTGTACTCATACATTTATCAGCACTATTCACAATAGCAAAGTCACAGATTCAAAATTAGTGTCCATTAACGCAGGACTGGATAAAGAAAATGTGGTGTGTGTATGCATACATGTATGTGTGTGTGTGTGTGTATACATATGTAAAAAAATCTATATATATATAGATGTATGGGAAATCTTATCTTCTGCAGCAACATGAATGGAACTGGAGGTTATTATCTTAAGTGAAAAAAAACTCAGAAACAGAAAGCTAAATACCACATGTTCTCACTTGTAAGTGGAAGCTAAACCACATGGACATACAAAGTGGAATAATACATTGCAGACTACAAAAGGTGGGAGGGTGGGAAGGGGGTGAAGGCTGAAAAGTTGCCTACTGAGTCCAACGTTCACTACTTGGGTGATGGGTTCACTAGATGGGTACTCCACCACGATGCACTATATGTATGTAAGAAATCTGCACCTGTATCTCCTAAATATATAAAAACAAAAAAATGTTTAATGAATAAATAATATTTTAAAAGTAATAATTACTTCTGGGAGGTAGAGAAAGGATGGACTTGGGTGGTAAAAGAACATGTTAGCTTTATCAGTATATGCTACTATTTGTTTTACAAAGAATATATTTGTGCTTCTCTTCAGGGGGTTTTTTTCCCCCCCGAGTTTTAAAAAAAAATAAAAACCTAGAAGCAAAAACTTGACCAAAATGTTATTAATTCTGGGTAACAGAACAAAAATGATTATTAGTTTCTTCTTTGTGTTTTCAAATTTCTCCAAAGAAATAAATAATGAAGTTTTTACTTTCAATGCCACCATATCTGTCATCATGGGAACGCTTTTTGCTTTTCCCTATTATGTCTCTTCATCTTTGGGTTGCTACAAGTGCTGACAGATAAACAAAGATTTCTAAGGGCAAATTTCTCTTTATTCTCTTACAAATCTTGCCAACTTCCAGGGCTAATATTCAGCCTGCTCATCAGTATCACCTTTTACCAGTTAAAATACTGACAGAATTCTACACCAGTTAAGTTCTGCTTCCTTGAAGCCCCAGAATGCCTACCCCATGCAACCCTTCACCACGACACAGTACAGCAGGGGACCCCTAGAACTCCACCCCAAATCTATGTGTGACGTCAGTTCTGACCAGGCCATACCAGGTGCTGGATATTTTTAATATCACTCCAGCCAATCCTTCCCTCAAATCTACATAAAAATGCTGGCAATTCTTGCACTAATAGATTTTACTGTAACTCCTGTAACATAAAACAAAATATAAAGTGACTGCATAATCAGCATTAAACAGAATTCCTAGAGGGCACGTTCAAAACTCCTGCTGACTTTTGCTTGTAACAGAATATTGATAAATACAAAATAATATAAATAAGCAATGTCATATTAGAAATTAATCATTACAAAATGTCTTTCTAGAATGTAGTCTGCATCTATCCTTTAATTATAGCTGCATAAGCCCCACATTACAAGGGTTTCCATTTAGTATCCCACTAATATTAAATTAGCATTATGGATTGTAACCTTTATCATAATTATATCATAATTGTGTTGAACTTGTCTTTTATGCCTTAAAAAAAGTCACCATAAATGTTACCAAATAATATTTAATGAGCTCTATGTAATTATATAGTTCCCGAAAAATATTTCTAAAATACTTACGTATTCTAGTACATAAGACTCTTACCTCAGCTCTTTTCAGCATTTCCCATTTATTCAATATTTTCATGGCAAATACTTTATCTGCATTTTTTAGTTTTACTACAGCAACCTAGAAAAGATAAAGGAAATATAAATTTTAAAATATGACAAATAATAATTTTTTCAGCCATCCATTTTCCTTTTTCCTCTCTGTAAAAAAGTAAGTACCAATTATCAATTATTTCAATGCAGTTCAAATTCTAAGATCCTAAATTAATGTTGTCAGATGAAAAAGTTAGTGAACACGTGCCAAACCAATAACTGTATTTGTGAACACTGTATTAGTTGGTAAGTATACATTATATCCCCCTTTTCAAGTTTTCTGCTCTGGAATTTAAACTCAATATCTACTATCATTAGAAACTGAACAAAATGTTCAACAGGAAAAGAACTAGAGCTTATTAAATAATGCATGCAAAATTCCAATACCATGTTACAAGGAAGGTCTGCTGCCAAAACAAATATGTTCTATGAGGATCAAACAATATGAAATAAACTGAAAACAATCCTATTTTTCATACCACATACTCTTACATACTATACCATAATCCACATACACATATATACGTACACATACCTAGAGAGCAATTAAAACTAATAATTTTACAAAAACTAGACTTTACACGTTCCTTCCAAAAAGAAAAAAAAAAGGAACATATATTTCTGTATTTTATATTTCAATTGTGGATCAAAAACTATCAAATACAATAAATAAAATCCCTTTCTCACTCTCAACAAATTGATGACATTTCTATCTCTCTGCTTCAGTTTAACCAGATAATTTCTAAGTGCACTTCCAGCCCATTGGATTTACCATAGGCCTGAGGCTCGCCTACAAAAGCGAAAGACAAAGGTTGAGCGAGACTGTTTCCAGTTACTGGGGGTGGGTGGAGAGGAAGAGAAATGCTACCCTAATATGCAGAAAGGGAGGTCAAACTATATGCAGCAGATCTTCAAACTGCTGTTCAATGGGATATTTCCAAAATTAGAGAATAGGTTTAAATTCAAGTGCCAAAAAAACTTAATAGCAAATGTGCATATCAAGGTTATTTAATAAATTTATATTTGAATCAGACCGCAATAAAAGTAATATAACCACATAATTACAATAAGTTTACAAATACTGAATATTTCTTGGTAATTGTTGTAAGTGGTTATAATGACTGTGATTACAGTTTTTCAACAATTAAAATGGTGAGAAAGAAAAGGAAGTATCTCAATTTCAAACGCAATCACTTTAGTCTTCTGTCATATTTGGAGAAATGATGGGTCAATTACTGTTCTCCCAATGGGCTCATACTTAAAGAAGGATGTAATGAAGAATGAGAAAAAACCTGAAACATTGTTTCACTAAGATCTCTAAAAGGATGAAAATAACACTTAAGCTATGGCTTAGACTCTAAAATCAAACCCTGCACGGTTGGGAGTGCACTTGGACAGAGGGACAGGAGCACTAAGCTATACAAGCCTAAATTTAGGGTTGGGAAAACACGCAGAATGCTATCACTTACAGCTTCTTATTCTGATTTAGGGAAGAATGGCTGAAAGACTCCAAAAATTAGGTATCTTCCCCTCCTAAGGTCACAATGTGAGAAAAGTACCAGCAGTACTCTACAATTCACCAATTTTCTATATGTATAAGTATGTAAGCATCTGATGGTAACTACTAATAACAGTAGTGGTAGCAGTAGTAACCCACTCAATACTAGACTAGTATAAATCTAGTAGGAGGAGAAGTGCGTTCTAAATGCCAGGCACTATGCTAAGACTTTTACATAGGTCCATAATCCCTTATCTGCAATTCTAAAAGACAAAAGGTTTTCATAACTCATTTGGCAGCATGTAGTGACATCAGGCTATTGATATTCTTGTTTTTTAATCTCACTTAATATGAAAACAAACATGCTTCACTGAAGAAACATGAATATATCTGTTTATGAAGTGCTGCTCCAAACCCCAATGGGAATGTTATATAACATAGGTATACACACTAAATTATCCTTCTAAAATCCAGAAATATTGGAACCAAAACAACCTCTGGATCATATAGCTGTGCAGTAGAAATAATAATGCCTAATATTTACTGAACACTCAAACATTTAGCTAGCATTTACTGTGGATGTTTTGTGGAGTGGTGAGAGCATGGATTCTGAAGCCAGACTACTTAGATTGGAATCCTGCTTTTTTCATTAGCTGTATAACTCTTGACAAAAAACCTTTCAATACTTCAGTGTCCTAATTGTCATGATAACGGGGTTAATGATAACAGGGTTAATAACAATACTTTATATAACTGTGGTAAAGATTTTTTAAATTAATAAAAGTATAATCCTTGTACTTGGGATTACTGACCACTAATTACTGAGGTGTAACTGATCAGGCCAAAATGAGATCCATTACACACACCTGTGAAATCATCAGGGATGCTATACTGCTGCAGGGTGAAAAATATTTTCAAGTTTTTCAAGGGCCTGGTGCTTAGTAAGTGTTCAATAAGTATTAGCTATGATTATATGCCAGACATTGCACTAAGCACAGTATAGTCCAATCTCTTCACTGCCATTTACTCTACCTCTAATATGTGGCAAGGAATACAACTCTCAATTTCTTTAGTTTCTTCAACTACCAAAATAAAAATCCTTTCATCTCTTTAATTTCTAACTTTCTATAATTTTATACTTATGACATATATATTTACATAGAAATATGGATAGAAGTACCCTCAATTGAGTGTATCTATCCACAAAAAAAACCAAACCACAATATTCACCAGTGTGGTCTTCAATAGTAAAATACTGAAATGAACTTAAATATTCTAAATTATCATTTTGACTAAATATGACATATCACAGTATGACAGAAAATTACTCATACACTTGAAAAAAATTACTGAGGAATGTTAATAGGGAAAAGTTCACAGAATAATGTTAATGAAGTTTATTGAAGTGTGTACACTGTGACTTTTTTCTCTCTGTATATATGTACACACACATAAAATATGTACCATAAATTTCTATGCTTTATGTATATTAAGAGAAGAATCAAAATATTAGATCAGGTATTTCTAGGTGATGCAATTTCTACTTGCTTTCCTACATTTTCCATATAAAACATATAAACTTTGAAGCATGGAATGAAGTAGTATGGGATACCACATCACATCCTGGTCATGAAAGGACCATAAATTATCACGGTATTGTGGTGTAACTGATAAGGGCTAAAATGAGACCTGTGTAGCTGTGGTCATCAAGAATGCCATGCTGCTGCCAGGTGAAAAACATTTCAAAGCTATCTTATAACAGTTTCATGAGCTACCTAAAATCTTTTCTGGAATAAGGTGAAATAAAAGTTCAGGAAATATTCTTGAATTATTGAATTGATAAATGATGAGAAAAGAATATGAAGCTTACAAAGTAACAAAATAAAATCAAACTGATGTTGGTTTTCTCCTATAACACTGCAAGTCATATTCATATTCATTTCAGGAGCTGAACATCAAGAAGAGGAGGATTCTCTTAGAACTCTAACTTCAGGTTCTATATTTTCAAGAACCATAGCTAACATATAAGAGTGTAGTATGTTAAAACGTCCTTTCTTGTTTAGCTTGATCAAAATTAAAAGTACATTTAGTATGAACTGCAAGACTATAATTTAACACAGAACAAAGACATATTTTTAAAAAATACTAGCAATAGACTTCACAGTAAAAACATGATGTTAGAAAAACTCTAAACACTACAGAAATAATCACTAAGTGACAAATGTATACAAGTCAGTTCTTAAACACAATGTACTATCATTTGAAGCTACAAACTGTAGTTACAAATTGTAGTTACAGAATGCTGTAACAATATTTTATGTTCATTCTTAACTTACAGGTTGTAGAATACAGAAACTGTTGCCGTGGAGTTCTATAAATCTAGTCTTCCTGCATATAGCAAGAATTCATTCACCATATCTCCTCTGTTCCAACCCGTTCCAAGCTACCATTATATCTTGCCTGGGGCTGGGCACAGTGGCTCATGCCTGTAATCCCAGCACTTTGGGAAGGGGGGGTGGGTGGATCACCTGAGGTCAGGAGTTCAAGACCAGCCTGGCCAATGTGGTGAAACCCCATATCTACTAAAAATACAAAATTTGGCCAGGTGTGGTGGTGGGTGCCTGTAGTCCCAGCTACTAGGAAGGCTGAGGCAGGAGAATCACTTGAACCCAGGAGGTGGAGGTTGTGGTGAGCCACTGGAGTGCCACTGCACTCCAGCCTGGGCAACACAGTGAGACTCTGTCTCAAAAAAAAAAAAAAAAAAACACACACACACACATACAAACTTGCCTGGACTGTCCCACTTGACCTCTCTACTCCTGCCCTCTCATCCCACAATCCAATCTAACCTCAACACTGAAGCCACAGTTGGTCCTGTTGAAATGTAGCTCAAATCATGACTCTGATCAAAAAAATCAAAACTCTGATCATGACATTCCTCTGCTCCACAGCTTTCGATGGTTTCCCACCTCTCTCCAAGTAAAAGTGAAAATCCTTACTATGCCTTATAGGGCCAACATGTTCTGACCTCATGCTACTTTTCCCCTGGTTCACTCTGCTTCAGCCATGATCACCTTGCTTCAATCCTAACTGATAGCCTTTGCACTTGTTGATCCCTAGGCCTGGAATACTCTACCCCTACAAAGCCACACAGCTCTCTCTTTCACTCCTTCACTGAAATGTCACTTTACCCTTGACATTTGCTAACCCATTTCTTTGCTTCCCTTTCCCATTAGTTCTTATCATATTTCATGAACTATATATTCTATTTATGTATTTTCTTCATTGTTTGCTTCATTCACTACAATATTAGCTAATGAGGGCAGGGATTTTTTTTTCCTTATTTGTTCACTAGTACATGCCTAGTATTTGGGAACCGACAGGTACTCAACAAACATCAGCTGAATTAATGATGAATGATTGGTAATCTACGTTGGTATATATACATGCAAAGTTGAACAGCACCAATATTCTCAGCTGTAAGTATACAACTAAACTGATACTAAAACTGAAAAATAAGGTATTATGACAAAAGAGATATAACTATAATTTTGTGATTTATTAAACATCTGTCAGCTTATTCCAGCTCATTCTGCTCTCTTAACAGGCATCAAAGTCTTGACTTCACAACTTGGTCTTCACTATCTTTCATCTGTTGCTGCTCACTATTTATTGCTTGCCTTTGTAACCTTTTAATTTCCCATATATATCATCTACTATCATTTATGATTAATAACAAAAAACAACTCTTATTTATAGAAAGCTTTGTCTATGCCAGGCACTGGACTAAGCATATTATATATATTACCCCACATTTAATCCTTACACCAATCTAAAGTAGATTCTACAATCCCCACTTAAATTAGTAAACTAATGTTTGCAGAATTAACTTACTAATAGTGACAAAATTAATAAGTAATAGAACCCAGAATATGTACCCTGGCTATCTGATAAGAGAGCTAATATACTTTACTATTCTAAGTACCTAATAGTTGTATAGGTACTGAGTAGTTCTTCCCATTCATACCTATAATTCTGATACCTACTGACACATGTTAACGGTGATCATTACAAAATGTGTTGAAATCACCATATTTGTGTTTTTAAAAACTGTTCTGTGAGTGACCAATTTGTGTTCAAAATATTTATTAAAAAATTGGGGAGGGAACTAAGTATTATCTTTAATAAACAAACTAAAAACACTAAAGAGTTTATTAAATCAGCCAGAGATACCCTTTCTATGGAGACACAATTTATATATTCAGCAGCAAAAGTCAAAATATTTTAAAATTGGGACAGCATGGGCATCAATCAATCAGAACAAACACTGGCTATAAAATACACTATGCCCATATCAGTTTGCCCCTAACCCCTGAACACTAGCACCATCAAAGGTGGATCATGCACAAACTTCTTTTACTCTCTCATGAGTGCTACGAGGGCCAGAATAAAAGAGTTTTTAAAGAAGAATGAATGGCTAAAGGTAATTCTCCTTTCAGACTCTAGAACTGGATTATGCAGACACATAAGGGCCTAGTTATAGTAATTAGAGGAAGCAAGCTAATTAAAAGCTTTTGACACCTGAAGCAGGGGTAGCAGGCCAAAGCAGCAAGCTTTCACAACAAGCTCTGAAGCCCAGAAGCCTTGAAGCTGCCGGAGCAAGGCTGGAGCAGGCAGAAGCGGTGAGCCACCAGGAAACTGTTGACAGGCAACACCCAGGGCGTAAGTTAAAGGTTTTCCTGAAAGCAAAAAGGAAAACCCAGCGTTAAGTTAAGCAGTAACTAACAATTGAGTTGTTGAGAGAAGGTTTGTAATTCACTGAGTTGCTAAATTTAAATTATATCTTGCTCACTGTTTCCCACAATGTATGCATTTCTTATAGGAATTACATAAATGATGCATTTATTTTCATGGATTTTTTTTTTAAAAGAGCATAACTGATAGAAATGCTCCTATCAAATATTCATGCAGAGGCGAGCCTATCTACTGGGCCTATATATCTATTGACAAATTCCTGTTAGAAGACAAAACATCTGGGAGGAAATGATTATCTCTTTAGGGTCTCTTCATTTCTAAACCTACTAGTTCATAAACACTACAATGTATGTAAGCCCAGCAGAGATATTTTCATCAGGAATGAATAAGCTAAAGCTCATAATCCAGCCAATACTACCTTTCTATACAAAATTAATTCTGTCTTAAAATAACAGGGTAAATTAACAGCAACCTGTTGTTTTTATTTTACATATTTTAATCAATACACACATAGACCAAGAACGTACCAAAAAAAAATAACAAATAACATTTTTAAAGACATTTCACACTCAATCTCAAATATTATCAGTCACACATAAAGTGCTCTGAATGGATACTGGATGTTTAAATGGCACCGGCCTGTGACCAGGCAGGACTTGACTGATTGCTGTACTGCTATCTGCTGCCACTAGCTCCCCAGCCCTGTACAATTCTTCATATATTAGGATAGTAAAGCAAATTTGGCTGTCCTTAACTAACTGCCTTACTTATCCTAACGAGCAACTGCAAGTAATTTTTCAATTCCCTGTCTTTTTCTTTTCAGTCTCTTAAAAAAAAAAGTCATGAGATATACATATATGGTCCTCAAGTCTTTTTATCATTGCTTTTTTTTCCATAGCTCAATCTCAGCTGAGCCTTCAAATTGACCTGAAGTCCTGAGATTAATTCTTTCACTCTCAACAGAACTTTACCAATCTTCCAAAACGTCCTGTACCACCCTGCCATGACAAACTATCCCACTTCTTTCCTATCTATTCTCCACCAGCAATTAATGACCTGCTTGCCTACTGAATAGGTAACAGACCTTTCACATTCCCTCATGCCATCTCTAAATGTTTTTGCACTTCCATACCTCTTTTCCTTTTAAACCCTACCACTTTTCAGGGCTAACAGTATCATTTGAGATCTTGATCCCAGACCCTCTCCTTCCTTTCCTTCTTGTCCTTATTCCTTTAAAAATGTATGTCCTGCTCTCAATCCCCCTTTCTCCTGGATATCAACTGAAAAACTTTTCCAAGACCATTCCCCATCCAAGAACAAAAATATAAACAAAAACGTCACCCCCATTTTACCTTTTCCTCAAGGAACATTTACTACATCCCTTTCTACAACACATCATTTCTCCAAAAAGCACATTTTGAAAGAGGAGTACATGCTTGCTTTTTCCATTTGCTCATCATTTGTTTGCTTCTCAACCTCTTTCAAACACCTACGTCAATCTATTTTTTATTTCACTCTACTAGACTGAAATTATTCTCTCAAAGTTCAATAATAACTTTCTAATTTCCAAATAAATTGTTCTCAATTCTCATCTGCTTTACCCTCTCTTCATTAGTGGATGCTTCTGACAATTAATATACTACTAATTTTTCTTTCGCTGTAACCTGTTAAATACTGTTCCCCAAGGATCTCTACTCCACCTTTTTTACATCTCCTCTCCTTCCTGACTTACATTATCTATTCCAAAGCCTCAGTGAATACCAACCTAAATCCCTATCTCTTACTATCTAGACCCTTATTTCTAGTTGCCTACTGGTCATTCTCCCTAGCGTGTTCAGCAAATGTCTTAAATTTAAGAAGTCAAAAATCTGTATACCAAATTCACTCAAGTTGCAAATCTCATCATCTATGAATTATACCTTTAACTTATCACTAGCATTCAAAGTTGACTTTTTTGAATCTGTTTCTCCCACCCACCCTTCTTTCCCACTACCACTGGCCTAGTTCAAGCCCTCATTATTTCAACTTAAAAATGATAATGGGCTCCTTTTTTACCACCTTACTATATGCTATCCGTTATGCTAACTGCTGAGAACACAAAAGTTGAATACAAAGTTTGTTGAGCTCAGAAAACAATACTCCAAAATGAAGGACTCAGCAGCATTAGACACAGAAGTTTTTCTTTGACCTTCCGCTCTCTCAGTCCCATTCTCCCCCAAGGCAAGCCACAGAAACTAGAATCCCTCTTCTCTAGGTCATAGAAACTAGAACCCCCCTTCCTGAAAGCCAGCCATAAAACCTAAAAATATTACTCTAGTTTTCCCTCAGCCTTTCAGTATAAAAACTGGCCCCAAGGAAATTACTGCCAGGCATGGTGGCTCATGCCTGTAATCTCAGCACTTTCGGAGGCCAAAGCGGGAAGATTACTTGAGCCCAGGAATTCGAGACCAGCCAGGGCAACATAGGGAGACCCTGTCTCCAAAAGAAGAATTTTTTTAATTAGCCAGGCGTAGTGGTGCATGCCTGTGATCCGAGCTACTTGGGAGGCTGAGATGGGAGCTTGGTCAAGACAGCCGTAAGCTGTGATTGCACAACTACATTCTAGCCTGGGTGACAAAATGAGACCCTGTCTCAAAAAACCTGGCCAGGCACAGTGGCTCATGCCTGTAATCCCAGCACTTTGGGAGGCCCAGGTGGGCAAATCACTTGAGGTTAGGAGTTCGAGACCAGCCTGGCCAATGTGGTGAAACCCCCTCTCTACTAAAAATACAAAAAATTAGGTGGGCATCTGTAGTCCAAGCTACTTGGGGGGGCTGAAGCAAGAGAATGGCTTGAACCTGGGAGGCAGAGGTTGCAGTGAGCCAAGATCTCGCCATTGTACTCCAGCCTGGGGGATATAGCAAGACTCTGTCTCAAAGAAACAAACAAAAAGAAAACTATCAGATTTTAACTGTTTCATTGTGGGTCATCAGACCTCCATTCCAGAGAGGATCCTGCCCCACACCTGAAAAGAAGGAATGTTGCACAGAAAGGCCAAGAAAATTTTAAACAGACAGGCCTTGCTGGGTTTCCTACTCAGTCTGTTGGCATTAGATCATACCCTTTTTTTCTCCAATCATTTCTACATAATCGTCTACACTTTATTGAACCTAAGCATAAAAATGGACAATTCCCTCTATATTTTGGGGTCTTCATCATAAAGGTTCCCATGGATACACATTAAATAAATATGTATGTCTTTTCTCCTATTAATCTGCCTTTTGTAAGTTAACTTTTCAGCAAACTTTCAGAGAGCCAAAGGTTGGAACAGTAACAAGGATTGGACCCTTGGCCCCCATAAGTTCTTGTCCCCAAAATTCTCACAGTCCAGTGTGGAAAACACACCTAAACAGTACTGCATAGAGAGTACAATAACAGTACTACAGGCAGAGGACAGATAAAAATCAGGGCCCTATAAAAAGCAGAGATATCCTTGACCCCCAAGTAGGAGTAGAGGAGGAAAGTGTGAAGTATGTGAATATATATGTTAAAAGTTTTTTAAATGAAGTGACTGACACCTGAATCTTACTGAACTCCAGAAAAATGTGACTGACATGGATGTGACTGAGGACAGCAGATAGTTTGGGAAGTAGGGACAGCATAAGCAAAGCACAGAGGCAGGAAATAGTGTGTGGGGGAGAAGATATACAGGACAATAAGCAGTTTTCTTCCCTAGGAACATAGCACAACAGGGAGTAGCCAGAAATGGTGCTGAGGGGTCCAAAGAGTAAAGAAGCTTGTATGTCATGTTAATAAACTAGAACCTTAAAAATATAGATAACAGGAACCACTCTGCATAGATGGTTTTAGCTAGATCACTCTAGCAGCTCTGTGAAGAATGGTTTTAAGGCAGGGAAAGAAATTAGAAAGTTATAGCAGTAATCGAGGTGAGGTGATCTACCTAAGAAAAAGAGGAAGAAATGGAAGAAACACTGAGGATATAAAAGGTGGTGAGTGGTGAGACGGGAAAACCAGAGAGTAAAAAACCCAGAATCCCCCTTTGTCCCCTTCTCTATCCAATCCTTCCTCAACACTATCACAATTATTACCTTTCTAGAAGAGTTCCAGTTATACCACCAAAGATGGTCTCCAACTTACAATGGTTCAACTTACGATTTTTCAATTTTTTGACTTTACAAAGGGTGCAAAAACAACGTGAATAGAAAGCCATATGAGACTCTTTCAGGATACTGGGCAGCTGCAGCGAGCCACAGCTCTCATGCAACGATGAGGGCAAACAATCGATACCTACACTGTACAGTATTGCTAGATGACTGTGCCCAACTTGGAGGCTAATAACGTTAAGTGTCTGAGCACATTTAAGGTAGGCTAGGCTAAGGTATGTAGACTATAGTGGTTAGCCATATTAAATGCATCTTCAAGACTTAAGGTATTTTCAACTTACAGTGGGTTCATTGGGACATAACCCTTTCAAAAGACAGGTGGCATCCATATTCTGCTTTTTTTTTTTTTAAAACGAAGTTTTTGTATTCTGCTTATTAACATTTTATAGGACTCCTCCAATTCCTACAGTATAAAGGTCCTTATCACAGCATATCAAGCCATTCATTGCTTTGCCCAAGTGATCTTTATTTATTTATTTTTTGAGACAGTTTCACTCTTGTTACCCAGGCTGGAGTGCAATGGCACGATCTTGGCTCACTGCAACCTCTGTCGCCTAGGTTCAAGCAATTTTCCTGCCTCAGCCTCCCCAAGTAGCTGGGATTACAGGTGCGTGCCACCACACCAGGCTAATTTTATATTTTTACTAGAGGTGGGGTTTCACCGTGTTGGCCAAACTGGTCTCCAACTTCCGACCTCAGGTGATCCACCCACCTCAGCCTTTCGAAGTACTGGGATTACAGGCATAAGCCACCATGCCCAGCTTTTCAAGCCTCATCTTTCACCACCACCAGCACCAAAAACCTTATATTCCAGTCAGAAGATCATTCTCTGCTCTCTGAATAAACAGAAAAACACTTAAAAGGGGGGGGGGGAAAAACTCTTTTGATCCTAATAGAATATGCTATAGAAAATTTATAAAATTAAAGTATGAAGAAAAATAGCCACAGATAACATCATTTCGGATTACAAAACTAAGATGAAATCACACAACATTTTATATGTCTTTTCAACTTACAAGTCCTCTTCCAGAAATTTATTCTTAGAAAATTATTTGACATATAGTGAAAGCATTAGGTACAAAAAACGTTTTAGAAGGCATTCATAATATGGAAAAAAATACAGCACATTCTTTCATTCAAGCTACAAATATATATTGAGCACCTGCTATGCACTAGACACTGTGGCAGGTGCTGGGAAACTGCAATGAGCTAACAGACAAAAAAAAAAATCTTTATATTCATGGAGCACACATTCTAGCTTAACAATACAGAAACGGTTAAATAAATTATCAATATCCACATAATGGACTTTTATGGGGCCATAAGAAATCAGGTTTACAAAGAAATATTTCAATACATAGGAAAAAGACAAAATATTTGGTAAGAAAAAAGTTCATTATATTTTTATAAAGCTACATCAATTTTATTACCTGTGAATAGAAATAAAATTGGAAAAATATCCCTCAAATTACAGAAGTGGGTATCAATGCCGTGTACCTCTCCTTCTTGGTGATTAAACTGGGACCCTACTCAAGGGCATGTAAATTACTGGATTATAGTAGATAATTAATAAGTATCACTTTCATTAGTCAAAACAAGGAAGCATGAAAGAAAAAAAGAACTCCATTTTCCTATGTTTTTAGACCCAATAAGGAAAATTACATTTAAAAGCACTGTGCTAAGTCGGGAATAAAATGAGTAAAAGAAATTCACTCCCTGACCTCACAGAGATTGTACTTTACTGGTGAACACAAACATTAAACACATCAATAAGGAATTTAATAGTTGTAAGTATAAGTGCTAGGAAGAAGTTGTATAGGTGTTCCCACCTCCCCCTTAGAGAGATAAAAGTATCTTACATCTTTATTCCCATTTTCATAAACTTATTCATTTCCTGACTTCATTCTTGTATTTAGTTCCTTCACTAATTTCTTTCTGGCATCTCAATTCTTTCAATGATTTCCAAATATAGAATGATTTTAAAGAAGCAATAGGTACAAACAGATGGAGAAACATTCCATGTTCATGGTTAGGAAGAATCAATATTGTGAAAATGGCCATACTGCCCAAAGTAATTTACAGATTCAACGCTATTCCCATCAAGCTACCAATGACCTTCTTCACAGAACTGGAAAAAACCACCTTAAACTTCATATGGAACCAAAAGAGAGCCTGCATAGCCACGTCAATTCTAAGCAAAAAGAACAAAGCCGGAGTCATCACACTACCGGACTTCAAACTATACTACAAGGCTAAAGTAATCAAAACAGCATGGTACTGGTACGAAAACAGAGATGTGGACCAACGGAACAGAACAGAGACCTCAGAGGCAGCACAGCATATCTACAACCATCTGATCTTTGACAAACCTGACAAAAACAAGCAATGGGGAAAGGATTCCTTGTTTAATAAATGGTGTTGGGAAAATTGGCTAGCCATGTGCAGAAAGCAGAAACTGGACCCCTTCCTGACACCTTACACTAAAATTAACTCCAGATGGATTAAAGACTTAAACATAAGACCTAACACCATAAAAATCCTACAAGAAAATCTAGGCAAAACCATTCAGGACATAGGCGTAGGCAAGGACTTCATGACCAAAACACCAAAGCATTGGCAACAAGGACCAAAATAGACAAATGGGACCTAATCAAACTCCACAGCTTTTGCACGGCAAAAGAAATAGTCATTAGAGTGAATCGGCAACCAACAGAATGGGAAAAAATTTTTGCAGTCTACCCATCTGACAAAGGGCCGATATCCAGAATTTACAAAGAACTAAAACAGATTTACAAGAAAATAACAAACAAGCCCATTCAAAAGTGGGCAAAGGATATGAACAGACACTTTACAAAAGAAGACATACATGAGGCCAACAAACATATGAGAAAATGCTCATCATTGCTGGTCATTATAGAAATGTAAATCAAAACTACATTGAAATTCCATCTCGCGCCAGTTAGAATGGCGATCATTAAAAAATCTGGAGACAATAGATGCTGGAGAAGATGTGGAGAAATAGGAACACTTTTACACTGTTGGTGGGAGTGTAAATTAGTTCAACCATTGTGGAAGACAGTGTGGCGATTCCTCAAGGACCTAGAAATAGAAATTCCATTTGACCCAGCAATCCCATTACTGGGTATATGT